>WJSG01022901.1:0-10971 GCA_016618145.1 Sanghuangporus lonicericola
CGGGAGGCTTGCCAGAGCCCGACGACTTCGCGGGCGTGGAGCCAGTGGCGGGAGCAGCAGGGGCGGCGGGGGCGGCAGGTGCCTGGCCACGGAGGACGCGCGCCGCGTTGTCGTTGGGCGTGGCGTCACCGAAGCCGCAGCCGCCGTCGCGCTCCTGTGCGACGATGGCACCCGCGCACTTGCCGCTGGTGAAACCACAGCAGCCAGAGGCACAGTCGGCGTCGCTGCCGCAGGGACCAGTGATGAACTGGGTGCCGGCCGGGGCACGGGGGACGTAGGTCGCAGCAGCGACTGCGAAGCAAAATTGGTGAGTGGTTTGAAGGTACGTGAGGTGGAGAGAACATACTGTTGACGAGAGCGAGAGCAATGATGACGCTGAACTTCATGTTTGTAAAGAGTGTGGTGGTCTGCAGAAGCGACAAGGTGAGCGAGACATTCTTATGAACATTGGACGCATCGGACGTACGTTTAGAGATGAAAAGTCGTCAAGAACTTGTCGAGAAGGAGTGAGTGGCAGACAGAGAAGACGTAACACAGCCTGTGTGTACAAAGGGGTTGGAGAGAAGTGGAATGGTGTCCATCGGTCGCATCCATCGGTCTTATATACTCGCGAGAGCCTGAGGTCGCCACTCCCCGGCCTCTCGGGAGTCTTTGCCCGCAAGGTTGCAAACTCTATGGCGCCAAGAGCGGTGACAATCAGTAACGAGGCAGTAAAACATGCGCGCGAGGGAGCTTTGGTGAGATGTGATACAATCAGAGTGTTGCCGAGCTTTCGGTCGTCATTCGGCCACCCTGCCTTGTGGCTATCTTGATGGCTGATCGCTTCTTAGGCGTATTGAAGCGGATGCCATTCTCCACAAAGATACTTTGAACTGTTGTTTTGTGGACAATACTCCTCTTTGTGCTTCTGTGAACGGTGAACGTACCCCGACGGCGTATCTGTGTACACGATCACCCGACTCTCAGCGCTGCGTCCAGACGCTTTGATACCTAGCCTTGATGGCAGGCGATGACATTGCCATCTCCATTAGCGAGGACCATCGCCCACCTGAAACCCCTCTAAACCGATCCATGGGGACGTCGGAGCAATCGTCATCCATATGGCTCCCCTAGTCGAAGATCTTTTCAAGATCGTGCCTCTTTCACTTACTTCCCGACTCTTCTTTCGCTTCGTAGGCTTTGTCGCGGTCCTTCGCAATCACTGTAAGCACTCACCTTTCACCGTCCAAGCCTAAGCTTCATTTCAATGTGATCTCAAGACGGCCAAGGCCACTGACGAACAATTCTCAGTGCTGAGACTCGTCCCAAGAACGCTCCGATGAGGCAACAGATCACTCACTGCGATTGAGTATCATACTCCTGGCCTTCTGCGGGGTAAAGGATGTTGCCAGACTTTGCCCAGGTAACAACCTGTAACAATGCGATCCTGCTGGAGACCGCCACTGTCGCCGAGAGACGAACAGGTGATCCTTGGCCCGCACGGACCATGTTTCCTTGTCCGTGTTGCCTCGGAGCCTGGACGGTGCTCATCTTCGCACCGTACTTCCATCCTGATGCGCTCGGTGAATTTCGGACCTCGATGGTCGACTGAATAAAGTCGTTGACGTTACGTAGTGCTTTGAACAGCCATCGCGCGCGTTGACATCATCTTCCATGATTCTATGTGAAAGGAGCTCACAAAGCACCCATCCATCGCCGCGCAGCGATCCGACGGCGTTGATAGGTCCAGCCGAGAGCTCAGGTTCAGAGCCCGGAGGGGATGGAATCGTAGATGCCAACGTAGTTACGTCGTGGCAGGGCGCGCCGCCGCCACTGGCACCGGTGCGGGCGTTGTCCTGCCTCCGCCCACAAAGATCGGCGCCAAACACCAGGCAACCGGCGTCGGGGAGCCATGCGCATGTAGAGTACGCTTGGCATGATGGCAATGAGACGATCAATGAGGATGGCCGAATGGTCGGATGCTGCACACGATCATCGCCCGAGCTCGGGGGTTCGACGCGACTAGTAGAACGATCGGAGGCTAGCTGGGAGTACTTACTTATGGTCTTTAGAATTGAGCAGTGGACGTCGGCTGCCATCTGGTCTAGTCTGGCGCAACGGTGGTTTGCTGTGTGTCCTGGAGATTTAAGCTGACCGCAGTGCGGATGCGTGGGCACCAGCTGTGGCTGATCCGGCCAGGTGAGACGACCGTGAGATCTAGACGGACAGCCCAGCCAGGACAGAACCTTACAGCCTACTGAGACCGGTCACTGTCGGCGGCGGTGTTGCAAGGTTGGGAAGACGCGTCGCTCGACGCGTACGTACTACGCATGGTGCGTACCAGTGACCCACGTGCGGCGCTCGGTCCAGTTCGCCCGCTTTGAGAGTGGTCGCTACGTTCGAACTTCGCATGCGACACCAGAGGAAGAAGTCCAGTTCGCTGAGACTCGAGAGCCTGGAGGAGAGTTGCTGGGGAGTGCGGACTGCGATCACGCCAAAGCTTATTTCTGACAAGGTTTGAATATCGAGAAGATCAGGCTTGTACGCAGGCAGAACTAGGCACGCCGGGCTACAGTTCTGAGGAACCATGCAATCAACCCAGCGCAGTGCCGCAGCGTCGCAGTGCTCCTCAAAGTGAAGGTCGCATCACCGCTCTTCGAGACTGCTTGTGCGCAGGACGATGGATTCGCAAAGGTCGCCGCAAGGGCATATGCATATTATGGCGATTGCATGGTGGGCGTGCTCTAGGATACGTCGTCGTACTTGATTGGTCGGTGACGCGAGAGGCGAGGCGGTGGGGATCATGAGAGGTAGTTGGTGAACGCGGACCTCCATGCAACCTTTGCCCCGGCCTCGATGACATCCTAAGGATTGCCATGTGGCCTACTCAGTTCCGCAGGCATGGTTTGCGTAGAAGACATCACTTACGCCATGGCATGGAATGAATTGGTCGAAGTCCCATGCGAGTACCTTGGCGGCATCACGACGCATAGCACTGTGCAGGAAACGGTCAGTGGCGGACTCATTTATCGAGGTCGAGGGGGTCAGGCTTACACTCTGTCTTGCGTCTTCGACCTGAGTAGCAGCCGCATCTGCCATCCTGTCGGAGTCATGGAGGCAAAGAGCATCGACTTTGGCGACTGCGTCGACTTCGAGAACTACAGGCGGGTCGGCAGATGGACGCAACGCCAACAAGGAAAGCTTGTGACGGCTGGGTGGGTTGTTGAAGAGTAAGTCGGCCGCCATGACGGTCCCGGAGGCTTTGTGATAGCAAGCGATATCCTTGTTCGCGTAGCCGGTGAAGTAGCTGAACATCACTTCAGTACGCGTTTACAAGCGAAGACACGACGGGTCGACGTACCAAGTCTCGATCTGCCACCGCGCGACCGCTTTGTAACTTGCCACCGCTCACAATTGACGAACCTGTGCTCACCTCGCCTTCAAATCCACACATAGGATTTGGATCAGCAGTACCAAATACTAGACATAGGCCGGGGTTCACTGTTCAGGACAGAGTCGGCGCATGTGGTGATGTGGAGCACAAACCTATATCGAGCCTGATCCCCTCCAACTCGGGCTTGCTTTGAATATCTTCAGGACCGATGACCTTCGCCGCTGGATATGCAGTTTTGTATTGTTCTGCATCGTGTGGCATGAGCGATTGAGACATATGGCAGGTAGCCTGACATACTGATGAACATCGTGTGAGCGTTGTTCCCCGCGACGATGTAGCTATGAATTCAAACGAGTATCAGTGCCCTTCGCCGAGCGGATCACAAGGGGCAGAACTGACTTCACGTCGCCGAGTTCATCGAGCTTCTGCTTCGTCTCGTTGTTAAGCTCTGTCGAGGCGAGTATCCACACGCCGCCGGATTCGAGCTTGATCGCGGTCGAACGGCCGCCCATGGGTACAATGCCGAGCATGAATGGACTGTGGGTATCGTGAGCGTTTCAAGATTACATGAAGCAGAACAGCACGCATACCGCGAGAACGTCCACACGTTCCGAGCGACCTGGGCACACAGACACAAATCATTGTCAGTCGATACGAGAGTATATCAGCACATCCTACCGACCTCTCTAATCACAGTATCCGCCATGGCGAATTTGATGGTTCTGTTGTTGTCAGCTGAGGGTAGAATGCAAGGACTCACTCGTGATATATAGGCAACCCTGCAGTCCCCGCTCTGGCCGGCGAGTGTAGAGAGGACTGCGAGCCGACGTGCGTACGACGATCGGCACGCATTTTGCTGCTCCTGGAAAACTGCCCGCCATTCACGGACGCGATAACTCCGAGACTTATCTCCGGGAGGAAGGCGATCGTAGTGCACGAGTTTGAATGGCACATATCGCAAGTTATTGTCGATCCTCATTGCAGCGAGAACTCTCTCAGCTGACAAACAGGTTATGAGGTACACATACATCAAGTCACCATTGTCGTACACAGCAGAACATGCGAGAGGTTGTCTCTGTCTCACGAGGGAGTCGGGCAATCGTACTGGCGTAGGGAACCTGCGCCGCGAGGTCCGAGTTGCACAACTTGACCGACCGATGCCGCCCGAGGGAAAGGTTATTTAGCGCACAAAGCACTGACACGACTGCTTACACGGCTCAAGGTGCGAGGCCACCAATATGGAGCATGCTTCGCCTTCGGGTTGCAATCGCGATCCATTGTCGACCATCATGAGAGATAGCTGGCCCAAGCAGCCTTCCAAGCAGCCTGCGCGCCCGCCTCGATGACATCCTACGCAACATGACGAGGTGTCAACTTTGACACGAGCACACGGTGCAGAAGATGCTCACCCCATGGCAAGGTATATAGCGGTCGAAGTCCCAGGAGTAGACCTTCTTCGCCTCGCGAGCCATGGCACTACGAGAGGCTCAGTCGGTCAGATGTGTTATCTGAGGCGTCCCAGGGACAACGGACCTTTTATCCACTTGCTTCGCCCACAAGAACCACGGCATCTGCCATCCTGTGGGGCTCATGCCCCCGAACAGGATGGAATGGGGAGACTGGGAAGACTTCGAGAACTGCGCGCGATCTCCATGTCAGCTAGGTCAATGCAGCCGCTCTTGCAGTGACGAACCTGTTCGGTGCCCGGTAAGTTGAACAGGAGGTCCGCGGCGATGACGGTCTTTGAGGCCTTGTGATAGTACGCGGTATCCTTGTTCGCGTAGCCCGAGAAGTAGCTATCGCCCGGTTGAGCCTAAGCACTTGAGACCTTGGGACCGCAGCCAGGAACGCACCATGCTTCAATCTAAATTGGATCAAGCTCAGAATTCGAGAGTGACACGGTCGAACTCACTTCATCTTCGAAGCCAAGCGCTGGCTCCGGGTTGGTCGCGCTGAAAGCTGGACTTCAATTCAGCGACAGCTGTCTTGACGGCGGTCATCTGAACATACCTGTGTCCAGAACCAAACCAGCGAAGCCCTTTTTCTTGGTCAAGTCTTCAGGTCCGATCAGCTTTGCACCCGGAAAAGCCTCCTTGTATGGCTCTACTCGTCCTGTCAGCTATGCGCTCGATGCCCAAGCTTCGCAGACATACTCAGGTAGAGGTTGTGGAAGCTGTTTCCAGCGACGATATATCTGAGAGACTTCGAGGTCAGTGCTAACTGGGTACGCAATCCGGAGGACATCTCACTTGACGTCGCCCAGTTCTGCGAGCTTGTGCTTCGTCTCGTCTGTCAGAGGCGTAGAGGCGAGGATCCATACCTCTCCCGATTCCAGCTTGATGGCAGTGGAACGACCGCCGATGGGTAGCGTCCCGAATAGTACAAAAGGACTGCGGGGTGATCAGCTTCGCCAGGCCGGAGTCGAACTACTCCTAGTGCTCACCGAGAGAACGTCCAGACATCCTGCGCGACCTGGAAGACTGCTGTGAACCATACGTTCCACTTCAGACTGCAGCTGTGCTCACCTCCCTGATGATGATATCAGACATTTTGAGTCCGTCTGCGATGAGGCTGTTGAGCGTCGTCGGGGGAAACGATGCGGCCGCGCATGGCCTCCCACATCATTTATGTATGTATATCCTGCCCGCGACAGATGCAGGGAAGCTGGCCATGATGCTAAACTTGCGGCGATTGGCCGTAGAAAGGAATTGCAAACACGTCGTGGGCGTGTGGACAAGAGTCCCGACAGGCGGAGGCGAACCTTGGTCAGCGCCTCAGCCGACGACGTCGGGAAACACGACGACCATCACGCTCTCCCCGTCATCCACGACATCTCACACATCCCTCACAAAGCCTCGCCATGTCTCGCCGCGTAGCCATCGTTGAGGAGGAGTTCGACGATGACACCGATCTTCCCCTTCCCAACAAGCCTCTTCCAAATACCGGCGCACGGGGCGCCCTTCTCGAGGAGCTCGACTACTCCGACCACGAAGACGCACCGCCGGCACCGTTCAGACCTACAGCGGGTCCAGCGTCACCATCTTTGCCCCAGTTCAGGCCTGCAGGGGGTGACGGAAATACGGTGACGGATATCACTCCATACAAGAAGTACGTCCGCAAGTCTTGCTCGCTCTCGGAGGAGCTGCTGTACGACGGTAACGTGCTTCTGCAGATGGACATGCATCTACCCCATATATATCGACGCGAAACGAGCTTGCGGACGCGGGGAACGGCGGATCGCTCGCGGGAAGAGCGTGTGGTGGCCGCTCAGCAAGGATATCGCGGACGCGACCAATCGTCTCGGCCTTGGGACCCTTCATGAGGTCCAAAAGGCGCATCCACGAGACTGGGAGAACCCTGGACGTGTAAGGGTGCAGTGGAAGAAGGATGGCAGGCTGGTGAATCCGGCGATCAAGACTAGTGAGTTCCTCAGTCTACTTCGCTCTTCATCTTCCCCATATCAGGCCACATCTCGCTGGATACCTCGTCCGGCCGACCTACGCCCTCTCTCTCCTTGCACGCTACTCTCACTGGCGCCTGCGTTGCTTACGCACTTGCAACGTAGAGAAGCAACTTCTGGAGATGATCTCAATCCAGATCCAGATGCTGAAGCCGGATAACGTGCCCAAGCCACCGTACGACGTGGATCCCACCCCGCAGGCCACCGAGGCTCCCGCACCTCCGACTCCTGTGAAGGGCAAGCAACCCGCGAAAGCAGGATCCAAGGCGACGTCCGTCTCGAACACGACCATCTCTCCTCCTGAAACGAAGCGCCGGCCGANCTCGAACACGACCATCTCTCCTCCTGAAACGAAGCGCCGGCCGAAGGTCCCCTCACCGCCGCAACCGTGGCCGGCACTCACGAGCAGGCTGTCGCCGTACTCTCCGGCCCTGCCGTCTGGTGTCTTGATCGAGGCTGTAAAGGCGGGTATGAGTGCGCAAGAAGCTGCGCCTGGTATCCCTGGAGGCGGTGGCAAGGGGAAACGGAAGGTCGTGCGGGTACGAGGGTGAGCGGGTATTGCCGTCCCAGGTGTGCAGTGTATGTTACAGTATCTTCAATGAATGTAGTCTGCTGATCTTTTACGCCCGTGGCTGAGTACTGGCATCGACGCAGCCTGACGGCTTGGGAGTAGGCGAGCTTTGCTGGTCCCATGTCAATCCTACTACTTGACCACAGTCCTCCTAGGACCCGTCGTTCCTCTGGCGACGGGAGCGGAGTTGCTCTCCACGCCGTCTGGGGAGCCTCTGTTGGAGGAGGAGAAGGAAGGCGGCACCAGCGTCGTACCTGTTGGCGCAGCACCCTCATCAACCATCCTACCACTGGCATCGCCCACGGAACACGAGGAGGGACCTCCTCAAGACCCGGGAATCTCCTCTGCGTTGCCTCCATTCGAATACTACGACGTAATGTCGAGCGCAATCGGGTCCGACAGCCCGTACGTACACGTTCTCAGTCGCGTAGCTGCTCACGACACTCACACTTCTGAACGCAGTCTACGTCGACTGGGCATCGATGTTCTCCTCATGGTCCTGGACGAGCTCAGAGCTCAACGTGCTCTACGTCCATTTTCCGCAACGTGCCGCTACGTCCTTAGTCTATCCAAGCCGCTGCTGTTCCGAAGTTGGCGCATGACGGATACGTTTCCCTTCGAGCACTACAGTCACTGGTTTCCTGCGCATGTGAGACCTCACGTCAGGTACGTTGGATAGGGGTCACTCTGTTGTGCAAGGAATATTTGGCTCACATGGATCGTTTCTGCAGATTGCTGTCTATCCTGGACGGCTGCCTTGATCGGCGGAGCTGCATCGATCAATATGAGGATCTGAAGTCCACCAACAATCGCCATCATGTCTGCGGCTCTCTTGGCCCGGTCTTGTTTGAGCGGGTGCTAGGTGATGCCCCTCAACTGTATAGTCTTACAATAACCGGTCGTGGTCCAGCCATGCATGGCATGACTTGGGCAGCTCTGAAGGTCATTCTGTCAACACCTCATCTACGGGAGCTCAAAATATCTCGGGGCATGCTCTTATGTGCTCGACTGTCTGCCGCCGACATAGAGGATACGCGTACCACGGACTCCCTGGCCCCACTCTCAAAATTGATCTACGAAGTGGATTCGAGCGAGGTCCCGGATAGCTTTCCTGCTGAGATGCAGGTTCTTACTGCCATACTGCCCAAACTCGCCGAGTCCCTTACCGTCCTCATCCTTCCTGGCACGCGTGCACCCTTGCACATCATCAGGGGCACTCGGTGGCCCAACTTGCGCGAGTTCGCGCTGCGCAGCAAGCACTGGGATGTCACAGTTCCGCCACGACCGTACGCCTCCCTCACAGCGCAGATGCCGAACCTCCGCTCCCTCACTCTGGAACTCACACCGCCTGCCAACAATGAGGACGTCTTCGTGCGGCCTATCGGATATACTGCCGGAGATCGGCTCCAGTGGCCCGCGCTCGAGCATCTCACCATTTCGCACCCCCACCCAGATGATGCGATATACGGGCATCTGCACCCGACCCTACGCAGCTTGTCGCTGCGTTGCTGGCCTCCGCTCGTCATGGTGTCGTGGCCCTACCGGACCGAGGACCGGCTGCGCACGTCCTCGCAGATGCTTCACATCCTGCTGAAGTGCGCCACCAGTGTTCACAATTTGACTAGCCTCCAGGTCGAGTACGAGATGGACGACGAGGAGATAGCCTTGTTGTCGTATATCGCGTCTGCGTTTCCCCATATGATCGAACTGCAAATTCATAGAATCCGCCCGCTGGCCACCGACGCAAGCGCAAATACAAATACGGTCACTGCGGTGCGTGCAGATGAGGTTTGTGCGTGTGGTGTACTCAGCACTGACGCGCTTGGCATTTATTGCGCTGTGTACATGACAGAGCATGATCGGCGAGTGTTTGGCTCCCCTCGCCCAGCTGCGCACCCTGCGTGTTCACATGAAGTTCGACGACGTTCCGAACCGGCACCCCGCCCGAAGAGGCTGGATGTACTTCCGTCGTGACGAGATATGGGACTTTGTCCAAGGGACGCTCAAGGAAGCCGCCACCATGCTCGCCAGGTCGCTCGCACCCTCAGTGGAGAGCGTTGCCTTGTTGGATCCTGAGTCGAGCTGGAGGCGGTTTCTTGTACGCGACGAGAGCTCTGGGAGTCGGGCCGAGCGGAAAGTCACTTACGACGACGCTAACTAAGTACCTGCAGCAAAGCTTGCCTAACCAATTGATCTTTTATTGAGTCGTTCGCTCCCTGCCCCTTAACGGATCAGTAGTAGGACGTGCAAGCCAGTACTGGTACCTCAAGAATAAGGATTCAACAGCGAATCAGCACGGGGTGCCGACTTGTGGGTGACCCAAGCTTACAAGCCACGGCGGTCAGGCTAGCCGGCCCTAGTACAACCAGCGCAACACCGATCCTTCACGCACCCGTAGCAGGCTTTCTGTCTGCGGCGCCCAACGAGCGACCAGACGACGGGCAGGGTGGTGCGCCGGCATCCTGTTGCTCGATGTCCACGCTCACGTCTGGGGAAAGTGTCGACCCGATGGAATCTACTATCCCAGCGAAGACGAGGGAGCCGTTGGACACGGTTCTGGAGAAGTGGAGGGGGTCGTCGGAGCCGAGTTTCACATCCTGCTGACTGGCTTCTTGGGAGGTCGAGCAAGAAACGACAGACGAGGATCCAGGAGAGCTTCCGGCCCTATGGCCAATGCTGGTGACCAGGATTGGTGAATCTGATGACATGGGCCTTCGGGACGATGAATATCAGGCTCTCGTAGATCGTGACTGGTGACTAGGACGAGACAAGATCTTCAGGCCTGTAGCGCAATAGATGGTCACAGAGGATTGTAGTAGAGAAGGAAAGTCCGAGTCGTACATACTAGGGGACATAGGCCTGGCGCTAGCAGGCGTCGAGTGGAGCAGTGAGCACTGCCACCAGGTTCACGGCAAGGCGGAAACAGATGGACTCCTCTAACCACTGACGGGCGACCGCTCGAGGGCGTAGGACTATTTGATTCGTATGCGCCATGGCTCAGCTTGTCCAGCGTACCAAGTTCCAACGAACAAACTGACCATGGGATTTGCAGCAAGTTCAAACGACCCACACCCTCTGGTATATGTCCCAGCAAACGGGACTCCGTTCCATTTCATTGAAGCACGGAGGGGCAGCGTGGTTACAGTAGTAGTAACGCGATAGGTAGGGGGTATAGGGTTGAGGGTAGCGTACGACAGCAGGGGTGGTGACAGCAGTAAGTGGTAGATGCGGTAAGATACATATACAGATACATGGTACCGATACACAGATGCGCATGAAATAAATGCTCGACGATCCAAATGGTGTGTGGACGGAGGGATGATGCTCCGAGAATAAGAACCCGAATAAAGAGAGAGGAAAGCAAAACGAGGACCGACGCTTCAAGCTTGAAGCGGCAGGAAGGAATTGAGAGTACGATCGTCCACGGAAAGCGAAGACCGAGGAGGAGCGGAGAACCGAGGAGGCCTGCGGGGTTCAGAATCTTGTCCGCGAGTCCGCAGGCGGGCCATTGCACAGCTCGACCCCCAGCTTCTGGACAAGGCTCACCCCCAGCGGCTCCAACGCCTC
>WJSG01022921.1:0-21843 GCA_016618145.1 Sanghuangporus lonicericola
GGGCGGGCGGGAACGAATGTATTCGCGTAGCTACGTGAATACACGCGATTTCCCTATTCTACAGCCAGCCTAGAGCTGGGTACGATCTCTTACCACTGCGTATACCGCAGAGAACCAACGGATATCGGCGAGTACTGGCGAATATCGGTGGATATCGACCCCAGCATGGTACAGGGCCATTGCTATATACGTGCCGATATCCGTGCGATATCTCCCGGTTCAAACCTGGAGATATAGCATAGATATCGACAAGTATACTGTCGATTCTCATGTTGTGCTTGTGCTGTTTCAAACTCTCCTCCTCCACCTCCTCGTCCGCCGCCTCCTACCTAGCTCTGCCTCTGCCTCTGCCCAGTCTACCCCTTCACCCGCTGCGGACACTGGTACTGGACGCCCGCGCTATCTAGTAATCTGCTGCATCGTGTATCGTGTATCGCGCAAGATCGTGCTCCGTGCCGTCATCATCATCATCGCCCATCGCCATCGCAGGAGACTTGAAAGGCCGTGCTGGCACCCCCGCGTTTCCCCGCATTTCATTGATCAAGGTTCACCGCGCGCGCGCGCAGCTTATCTCTATCTCTCCAGCATCTGGATTTTGGATCCTGGATACTGGATGCTGCGGGGAAGGGGACGGGGACGGGGAAGGTGGGATGGACGCTGGACGCTGGTGAGTGTCTTGTGAGGTGCTTGTGTCGTCCTGCTCAACCTTTACATACAGGCATAGGGGGACTCGAAGCTCAACGCGCAACACTCAACACTCAACGTATCTGCAGCTGCCCGTGTCGCCGCACTCTTGAGTGGAGACGCAGGTCTTCAGGCGAATTCGTGTCCCGCTCGTCCGCGTCAGTACTCGGTACTCAGTACTCAGTCAGTCGCGGCACGCATGCAGGCAGCAGTTCTAGCTTCGACGTCTCGATTCCTCGCGTGCCTCGACCTCGACCTCGGACGCGGGAGCTGCCGCTGCCGCCGCTCGGTACTTACGATACGGCACTAGTAGCCTCTTTGGGGTTGGTACGGGTATGTATGCTGCATGCATTGGCAATCGTCCCTCCGTCGCGTTGCGAGCCTCCATCCGAATCCGACGGCGTGCAGACGGGAAGACACGCGAGCGCGAGCGCGAGCGCAACGGGCCGAGGCTCGAGCAAGACTGGAACTGGAAATTGAAGGGGAGCGCTGAGCACCGCAACGCCAGCGCCGTTCCAGGACGGTGCCAGCTCTGTTCATCCCGGACAATCGGCGACCGGCGAGGTCCCCGCCATCACGCACTCTGCAGTGTCCTGCGCTCCTCCGGAGTGCGGGTACCTGCAGGAGGCGAGCGCGCACGCCGCCGAGCAGTCCAAGTGCTCGGGAACCACGCAACACGCAACAGTTACACACCTGTTCTGTACGTGCGTGCGTGCGTGCGCTTTCATAAGCACCCTCGTCCGTCAGTTTGGACTCGCTCGTGAAGTCGCCCCGCCCCACACCCTTGTGGCTCTGTTCCGCTGTCCATCGACGCCGACTGCTGCATTGTCAATATCACAGTACTAGGGCAATACAGTACCGGCCGACCTGCCCGCATCCCAGTATACCCACCGTGCAACTGACAGTGACAGCCCGGGAGCATCAGCCTCTAACGCCGCCTGCGACGTCGACTTGCAAGTTCGCACTGCGGTGGCCCGTGCGTTCGTTCGTGCGGTCAGGTGCTCTCCGTGATCAAGTCCTCGCACCGTGAGCCGCATCAATATCGAACTTTTGAAGTGTGCAGGAATCCATCACTGCTGTTCTCTCATCAGGCTCGCACGCGGCGTAGTAACTATGTACGCCGGGATTATCGTGGCCATCTGATAGCTATTGTCTGCTCGCCTCGCGTTGTGGAGCAGAGGACGCTGAACGTTGAGCCTTGTGCTGTGCCGGCCCTTGGCGTATTGTCTTGCGCTTCGTCAAGTTTGCGTCAAGTGTGGCCGTTCGTCATGCCGACGACGGACGGACGGAGCGGAGGGCTGGCGGGTGGGCGCTCCGGTGTCCGGTACGCGTGCCCAGTGGTAGACCGTGGTTCTCATCGTCCATCTCCAACTCGTTCGACTCTTCGAGCAGCTCCGAGTCTTCTCTGACGGTTGCTCTGGATCTGTCTCGTAACCGCAAGGGTCCCGTGCTCTGAGGCTTGAGCAGGGAAGACGCCGACTCCGACACGGTCGCGTGCTGACCGGCGACTTCGAGCTCGTGTCTGTATGCCACGAACTTCCGCAGCAAGGCCGGTCTTTGCGTTCGAACATGTCGTGACGGTATGTGTCAAATGTCAAGCTTGCAGACTTTACTTTCCGCGAGCTCCGATGTCTCTCATTCACTTCCGGCTCAGCAGCCGCGAACCCCAGGCCTCCAGGGGCCAGGGCGGGGGAGTGCACCCTCGATCGAGGCCGAGCTCTATGTCGCCGCGACGTGGCTCTAATGCACATTGCAAGGTTCAGTCCGGTGTGGCGGTCGGTTGGCCGCTTTCGCTGCGCAACGGCGTACTCAGCCTCTGAAACGCATGATCGTTCTGGTTATCTACAGACTACAGGGCACAGCGTGCATCTACAGAGGTCGGCACTCGGGCCAGCTCCACTGTTCGATGGCATGTTCTCCCGCGGCCGTGAGCGCGGACGTTTGCTAGGCGACCGGGTGTCCGAGCGTGGTTGCTGCTTCTCGGAACAAGCAAGAGCGCGAAGGTGTGTGTTTTAGTCTGTGGTCACCTGTTCTCGTGCGCAGTCCTCGTCGTGGTGCTGATGCTCGCCCAATAGTCTCTTCCCTAGATGTCAGTACTATGTTGCCGAAGTAGCTCTGGTGGACGAATGGCTGTTGTCGTACGCTGAAGCTCACCGTCGTCTGCAGCTGCAGCGTCACCGTGCATTCATGTCGGCACTCGGGCCACGTCGAGTCTCGAGCTTCACAGATCCACGACATGCTTGCCTTCTCCCGTGTCCGTGAGCGCGGACCTCCTGCTATGTGCGCGATCGACCATCCGAAGCAAGTTCGACGGCGTTCATGACATTGAATGTATGTCTTCTAGTACTAGTACTACTTCTGGGTCACCTGCCTCTGTATTCACGCGCGTTCCTCACGGTACTCACGCTACCGCAACAGAGTCGCTCATGTTCCCAAGTTCCTCGTTCCTCATTTCCGCATCACGACGCAGTCAGGTGCCGCATATGTACAGATCACCGCAATGTCTAGTCAATACACCGCGTATCTGCGAAGCGCACAAGTACACAGTGCACACATCTCCCAACGGATCTCGAGCCTGTGCGACTGCAAATGGCTCGAACGAGCTCCCAAGAGCCCTCATCGTGCCTCGGTGCGGACCGAGTCGCCGTCCGCTCCCCGCGCTGCTCAGTACTCAGTGCTTCCTCTGCGAAGGCCCTCGCTCGCTTGGCAGCGGCAGTGACGTCGATGCGCAGGTGAGCGCTGAGCTTCATGAAGACCCTCGGTGTTGGCCGACTGTACTTACTATTACTAGTACGACGACTCACGAGCGTATACTCAGGCTGGCGCACTTCCGAGGTTCGTGCTGTGGTACTGCATTTCTCGCGTGCCTCGGAGCGCTTCGTAACGGTTCTGCTACTCGGCCGGGTACTCGACAGATGCGGGCAGAAGCAGCTCAGTCTGGGGCGGGGACCGACTTCCGACTTCGTGAGCTTACTGCGTATGCTTGGCTGCGGTGTTTGTTCGCTCATGGCGTCCTTGGCTGTAGGAGTCGCTGCTCTCAGCTCTCAGGGAAGCCGTCGACACTCTCAAACCGGGACCTCGGAACTCGGAGCTCGGACGCTTGGTGGTAATTATAGAATGCCTTCTTACCGGCGTTCACTTCATCGAACTGAAGGATCTCCAGCACCTCGAGCCCGATGAGGATATCCCGACGAGAGTAAGTATGGTACGAGAACGCTATAGGGAGGAACTTCGAATTCATGGAGCTGCGACATTGACCCTCGCGCGCCCGCTCACACAACCCATGGGTACGTCCCGACTTCCCGACTTCCGCGATCAGCAGCTGTGGTCCCTTCCGGAGCTTGACGGTATCTACTATCTTGACGCAAGCCAAGTTCGCAGGACACCAGTGACCCGGGTCTCAGAAGGAGTGGATCGGCTTCGCATCAGCCGCAGCGCCAGTCACCCGGAATGGAGATCTGAGGAAGAGAGCGCACTACTCGCGCCAGCGCGGGCGACGGGGATGTCAGCTGCCTCGGTCTCTCTGCCAGTCTCAAGCATTGAATATCCCGCGCTCTTGCGATGGACCCACAAGTGTCGGACCGGACGAATCTGACGACCTGCCTACCTCGGTGGAGAGGAGCTGTGCGCCCGCTCCTTCGTCCGTATATGGAGCGTGAGCGTGGCGCTGCGGAGGTTCGTGCGTGCGTCTGCGTTACTACTTACGCTAGCGTACGTGTTCCCCGTCTGAGATGCTCGCGCTTGGGTTGATGGGAAGTCCGAACAGGCTTGGCGATCCACGGCCAGTTGAGCGTCTTTGCAGAACGTCTCGGGAAGTCGTCGCTCCGCTCGCTCTTTCAAGGTTCGAGATGGCGAGTTCGCGGTGTTGCCAAGCATGCATGCGGATCGAGCGACGCTCTGCTCTCCAAGACACTCGACGGATCCGTCGACAGGCGTTGCCACGCTGTGCTGCCACCGTCGAGCAGCAGAAGATGCGATGTGCAATGGACGCGCGCAAGGTCGAGCTTGACTTACGCGCAGCAGGTAAGTGCATATACTTGTCCTCTTGGACGTCGAGTGGTTGTGAAGATTACGTCAAACGAGCAGAGCTGGCGGTGCACCCGTAAACCCCCGCTGGCCCCGTCGCTTGGCTCCGCCCATCCCGGCTGTTTCGCTACCATGTTCGTCGAGGAAGCACAGACGGGCAGGTCGAGCGAGTCCGCCCCTGGCGCGGCTTACATCACATCGGCATTAGGGCTGCATGGCTGGAAGTGCGACGTGCGTTGGGTGGCATCTCGATAGCGATCTGCGTGTGCGCGTCGGCCTCCCGATTGCCCTTCGTGGGTTCGCGGCGTTCCTGGTGCGCGGTTCACAGCATCAGGCCTGGGATTGGTTGCCACCTGGAACCGGAACGCGGCGGGTCTGTTCGGGTGCTGCTTATTTAATTCCTGGCTTGTGCAGTGGATGCCGTTCCTGACGAAGGTCTGCTAACATTCCCAGTTTTGAGATTGTGTGTCGCAAGACCTTATTAGATTGCCTGGTCGGTGAGTAGGCCGCTTCGCATCCGAAGTTCTTGTGCTGACTCTGCGTACGTGCTGCTCTCGGTATGCTCCAGTCTCCAGAAAGCAGGTTTGTCTGGTCCGAACAGGCGTTGACCGGGACAACCGTCGTTCAAGCTCAACAGCGCCTCTCGAAATGCGAGGTTCTGTCCGACCCTGTCGCATGTCACAAGCAATGAGGCAGGTCGCAACTGTTGTCAATCGCCATGCCACGTCCGCCGAGGAGCCTACCGGCGGCTCGCGCACGAGCGTTGAGAAGTCGCAGCAATCAGCAATCAAGGTTTTCCGCCTCGTGGCTCGTCCGGCCACACTGTGGCATCGTCCCTGCAGATTCGCTGTTCCTCTTCAAGCTGCGAGTTCGCATGGGTAGCCACGATGCACCGTCGGAGTCTGTCGCCAGATTCGCTGGGATTGGCGACTGCCACTGGCGAGGATTGTCATTGTGCTTGTCCCAGACGAGATGTCGACTATCAAGGTGCCGTGCGTACTTACCCTGGATGCTCTGACGTTTCTGCGTACTGACTCAGATTGTTGCACTGCAGGAACGTGAAGCGCCTCGGCGTGCATGGGCAAGTCGACTGTCAGTGTGAGCGCGACACCACGCATGGCGCTGACGTGAAGAATGCCCCAGCTTACGTCCGTCTCGCAGCTGCGGTCTCACCGTCGTGCAGCCTCTTCACTGCTGTTTGCGCGTCCGCCCAGCACTATCGGCTTCCTCTCGGACGTTCTTGCGCTCGCTTGGAGAGATAAAGCGGGAAGTCGTCGCACTTTGCGCGGCCGGGGACGCAGAACTCGCGCATCGTGGGCCCAAGCATGCGAGGTTCGCGACGTGATTGCTTGCGCGAAGCTCAGACTCTGAGCGCGAGCACCCCCTGCAGCTGGCTCCCCTGTGCCCAATCTCCGAATCGCAAGGATCGTCCTTTGCACGTTGGGTGGGTGTACGGCATACGCTTCAGCCTTCCTGCGTCGTATCCGTCCTGGTGGGTCTCGCGCGTTCGCGTTCGATGTGTCGCTTGCTCACTTTTTCCTTTGGCTCTTCTAGGGAGTAGTCTTCTGTGGCGCGTGCTGCAGGAGGCGTCCGGAGTATGACGTTTTCCCGTCGTGATTTCTCCGTGCTGTACGCAGCGCGCTGAGCTAGCTCCAACCTCAGAGTCAATGCAGTTCGCTCCCAGTCCTTCTGTCCCCTGCCGCCGGTTTCAATCGCGATTCCGCCGTCTGTTAGTGTCCGAGGTATGTTCCATGTCCTCTGCTGGTCGCCATGTAGCAGTTGCTGACCGCACGGGCTTTTTGTCCAGCTCGTCATCAAGCACGATGCAGCCAACTCGGGCGGGACCCAGGTCGCGATCGCGTCTCGCCCGAGCATCACAACTCCGTGCGCGACCGCGAGACTCCTCGCTTCTTCCAAGTTCTCCCACCGAGCTTCCTAGTCTCTCCAAGGCACGCTCTATACAACCCCGAAGCATGCACGACGCGATTGGATCGCGCACACTGTTCGCGCGGGGGTTCTCAAGCACAGACGGCACCCTCGCGCGCCTCGTGGGAGCCCCATCACGCAGGCGCCCGCGGGTTACCGCTTTCTGCGAGGACGATCGCTGGGCTGTGGCCACACTCGCGCAGTCGAGGCGTGCTCTCGCATCTTCTGGCACTTCGAAGCCGTCTGAGCTCCCTTTGGCGTCGCCCTGTTCGAATGGCCCCGGGGCACTGAGTCCTGACGCGAGGCTGACGAGTTATCGCTCCCGCAGGCTTAGCCTTTTGCAAACACGCTCAGGCTGGCGGCGATGGCTTCTCTCTCCGCCTCCGAAGAGAGATAGCTAGACCGGAGGGAAGGTGATACACTGCTAGAGACCGTATTGGGATGCTCTGCGCTGTCTAGGTTGACGGCAACGAGCTCGTGGTCCGCGCGTTGCGGATACGCGAAGTGGTTCCGTCTCCGATGACGGATGTTCTCGTAAGTCTCCCATCTGGCCGTACATTGTCCCGCCTCTGAATGTCCTCCGAACTAGCAGGTTCGGACGTGAAATAGACATGAAAGGGCCACTATACATGCACGTTGCTTCACCCCGCCCCAACGCGACAATGTCAATAATAAGTGGGCGGACATTGTAGAAGGCAGGGGCGCTCACGGCGGAAAGCGAACCCTCCGAGCGCATCTTCCGTCTCCGTCTCCGTCTTCTGTCCGCTGTGATGCGTCCGAGAAGACATGCGGCGCGTAGCCGAAAGCTTCCGTTACGAGGGGACGTTCGAAGAGGCACTCGAGCTCCTGCGCTGTACGCTGGAGCCTCACCTTCGCACCAGCTGCACCCACCGAACACCGAGGTATCCCCATCCTCCCTGCTACAGGTCATCCTGCGAGCGGACGGTGTCTGTGCGCACTGTAGAGTTCGCCTTCACAAGCCGCCGGGGCTTATCGCTGACGGCACCCACGACGTTGATGTACGCTCAACCATAACGGCACGAGGTGAGATTGGCGAGATTTGACTGGACTTCTCGAACCTGACCACAGCATCGGTACAGGGCGAGAGGAGGAGGAAGCAGGAGGCAGCCCATCGGCATCGAACGTTCCTGGCTATTGTCAGTTCTCGCACCATCTGATAGACTGATACTGATAGTAGTGGGACAGGAACTCTGTTGCTGCCGAAATCACGAACGTGAACGCGCCGAGGGGGCGCGCGCAATACACTCTTGAACGCTATCAGGGCCACCAGACGGCGACGGGTGTTAGGCGGGCCGTGTGCGGTCGCACAGACGGGAAAAGTCGGATGCGCGAGTTACGCTGTTCGCAGAGGCTGCGTCGAACTTATGCAATGTGTGTGCTGCGCAGCCTACGGAAGGCTCGAGACCAGGCGCGATGACAAGCCCGAGGTGGACAGATTGAACTCAAGCTTGGCACAACTCTGGGGGGCGGAAGTCGTCCGGTCATCTATCCTCCCGACAGATCCTGGTATGTGAAGATTCCCTATGTGGCTTGGTCGGGTTGTTGACGCGTAGTCCTGACATCCGACGCTGCAGGAGATGAACTCTGAGCGGTGCTGCTCTTAGCGTGTCCGTGGCGTGTTGCAGAATCCCGCGCGCCTCGCGCTGTGATATGTCATGATCTCGCCCAGCTTCCGGCAGACTAGTACGATGCTCGGGCCACTGTCAGGGACACAGGCATGCGTGAGCATAGCAAAGGACCCCTTTCAGGTACGATTCATTTACGCCTCCCAGTCAGCGCAGTTACAGGGGCACATCCTAACTCTTCTTCTCCGTATGTAGGTTCGGGCGTGCACAGGATGTATGAGCGGCCTGGGCTGTCGATGACACGCTAGCCATGTGTGCGCTCTCTCACTCGTCCTCTGCATCCGCGCCACCCTCGTCGAAGGATCAATCCTCTCGCTTCTCCGTGGAACGGAACGTATGGTCTCCGGTCCGAATTCGCACCTTCTCACCCCGCATTTTCAATCATCGTCGCCTCCGAGGGCTCGTACCTGCGCCCGCCGCATTCACTTCGGGGACGATTCTCTCGCACTAGGCTGTTTCCGGATGCGAGCTCGCGCTCGGATTGGACGGGCCCGGAGTCCCTCGGAGTCGGAACGGAGAGCAGCCTGAGCACGTCCGCGATCCGCGATCGTCGTCATCGACGAGCGACTCTATACGACTATGTTTCTTCTCGCGCACACCGTACAAGGGCTTCTCGCCTTCCCTTGGCCCAGACCGCAAGTTTCGTCGATGGGAGGAACGCACAGCGAGAGAAGAACGTGGAAGTGCTGTGTGCGCGATTGGCTCGGGGAAGGTGCGGAGGAGCGCTATCACCCTTGCGTTCCGCTGCCCGTTTCCCATCCTGGCCGCTGTGCTAGTCCGGTTCCCTCGGATTCGGCCCTTGGCTGCCCGGATGTGCGATCCTACTCGACGGCCTTGCGTTGGGGTGGCTTCTGCAGGGCTCGAGCGGTCGACGTCGCGCTCGCACGTCTTATTCGTGGACATCGCCCGGCGGCCGACCTATCGGTCACTCCTCCTGGAGTGTCTGGACTTGCGGGACGTTCGCCGTTCGGTACGCAGAAGCCTTGCAACAAGCCGTTAGGACAAACTAGGAAGCAGAGGAAGACATACGGCAGGTTATCCGAGTGGCGTGTCTGTTGTGGTGGCGTGTGTACGCCCGTGGTACCTGGGTCCTGAACATTCGGAGAGGCTACCCGAGTGGCACACCGTGACGTTGTCCCGCATGCCCGAGTCCGGGTACGTCGTCCGTTCTGCATCGCGATTCTAGAGCGTCGGTGCTGCTGCTTCTTCGCTGATAGCGGGCCTGCAGATGGATGCCGGCGGAACAAGTTACAATGCAGTCCGGATCGTCGGGAGGCGGCAGCTTTGCTGGAGGTGCGTCGTGCTTTCCTTTGTCAGGCGCTGGAGTTGGTTGCCGAGTGGCTCACCCGACTGGACGTTCTGTAGCAGAACACGGACCGGCGTGTTGGCGTTGGTCTGGTCAGCATGCGATCTTCGCGCGAAAGGGAAAATCAAAGCAAGGCTTTCGGTGAGGGAGTGTGGGCATTGAGTAGCTTTTCGGTGTGAGATGGTATGCCTGATCTCAAATTATCTAGCTCTGAAGACTGAGAGTGCTGACAGGTGCTGACTTTGTGAACCCAAGACTCGAGCCAGCGCCGCGCATTCAGAGCGAGCCATCCTTTCTTGGCATTGGCCTCGTACGGCCGTTAGGAACAAGACTCCCCCGCGTCTTGCGGTAAGTATATGCCCACAGACGGGACAGGTCATGCGCTATGGGTCGTTCTGATGCGATTGTTAGGTCCACGCAGTACGACCTTTCCATCGTATTTAAATCATCCTAGTGTTCTTGCGCCGACGGCGTGCCCAACGAACACGCTCCCGTGAACGGGCGGGCAGGAAACACATGGCTGGGATGTTCTTTCCTCCGTTCCATCAGCATCGGCCGCTATGCAGGACGGCTTCGGAAGTGCCGCTCCGTGTCCCGCAATTGGACGACGCCATGCTTGAAGACCACTTCGCGGGATGCATCCGCGCATCAGAGATCGAAATGTTCTGCGCACGACGAGCCCCATGTGCACCTTCGTCACGACATATTGCGGTGGCGTCGATGCGATCAAAGCCAAATCAAGGCGGTTGGTAGAGATCATCTTTATCAGGCAAGTGTCTCGCCGTCTTCAGTGACTTTGAATGATGTAACGAAATCTTGATATATACATAGGCAAGGCGACAGTACATGGTATGAGCGAGAGCGAATACATACCGGACGAGGGATCGACAGCAGCCATGGTACCAGGAGAAAAGAGACCTATCACTTCGGGACCTTCGCATAGCCTTCGGTGAGTGCGTTTGCTCTCTCCCTCCATGATCCGGTCGAAGAAGTGACCCTTCGAGTTGCGTTGCGAAGCGCGAGCTGGGTCTCCTGTGAAGTGCTGTTGCTCGCAACGCATCAAAATTCCGCGGAGCGGAAAACGACGTACCGGAGATGCATTGCTTCGGGAGTTGCGGAGGGCTGTGAGATACGTCCGGATCTCATGCGCGAGCTGAGCATCTCGTACATCAGCTCCTTTGGGCACGTACTACCGACCACCGGTGAGCGCACCTTGTCTTTTATGTCAACAAGAGCTACCCGACTCAGACTGCTCTGCGTCTCCAGGTTCTTGTCGATAAGTTGCAGGATTGCAGGCATCGCCTGAATACCAGCGACGCCAGCCGATCTCCCGCCCGCATTCGCGGTTTCCGCTAGGTCAACCACACACGCGGTGAGCACCCCACATACGTGCTGTTGTTCCATCGCGTACCACGCATTGGTCCCGTCCTCGTCGGGCTCGCCTGAGCGACGTGGTCTCCTCGACCCCACACGAACCGGCTGAGATACTGGGTAGCGATGGCGTTCATCGCCTTCCACCACTTCATCAGCTCGATGGCATAAATTGCGAACGACTTGAACGGCCATACCGGCACTTGCGGGGACCTCGTGAACGCTTCTCTGCTCGCGTTCGTCTGGTCCTCAACAGGGGCGGTATGAGCTCTGAGCAGGAGGTTGATATCGGTGCTGAGCTTCTCGAATCTCGACCTGAGACTCCTGAAGTCATCGTCCTGGCAGAAGTTCATGTTCGAAAGTGTCTGCGCTTGCATGACGGATTTGCGAGACACGTGTCAGCCCGTCTCCCAAGCGTCCAGGTATTTACCTACCTCGTCCAATCCCTCTAACTCCTCGATGAAGTCGTCAAGGAGCGTCGGATCGTCTATATACTCCTGGAGAGCGACATATACTGGGTTGTGTCATGTCAGCGCGGCGTCGTATGTGGTATAACGGCTGCGACTCACCGTTCATCGCTGTCGCGAGTTTCGTCGCTGCCGACTCCGACTCATCGAGCATCCTTCGGTACTCCTGCATAGGGATGGGGACCGTTCGAAAAGTAGAGCTCTCTTTCAGGCGGCTGCACTTACCTCGCGAAGGGCTTTCCATTCTTCGAGCAAATGCGTATGGGAGCAGGCATCAATCCAAGTGACTTTGGCCTGGTTGTCGAGGAGCGTGAGGCGAAGCTCTCGGGCGGCGGCGCTCAAGGCTTGAACTTGTGTCGGAAAGTCGGACATATCGAGGAGCACCTGTGTCAGAGAATGGGGCGCATGTTAGTGGGTGGAATCTCTATATATCCTCATGCCCGTTGCCAGGGGCTCTTGGTTATTGAAATCACGTTGAGCTTGGTCCTCTCATACGCAGAGGGTGGTCTCGTTCTGGATGCATTCGACGCAGCTCGAATGGACGGACATTGCTCATGAACTGAATCATCCTCGCGGGGCCAACATGTGCAGTGGGCGGTTAATATCATGTTGACAGTAGGAATGGATGGTGGACGGCGCGACCACCATGCTGCAACATGGCTGGTGTCCTGGCCGTCGTATCGGGTACGTGACTCCCACAGAAACGCACGGCTCTCTCACACTCTGCCACCACGCGGTGCATGTCCGCCGTGAGTCGCGGTGAACTTTGTTCCACATTGCCACAGCTATACGCTGCACTATTTCAATTCTTGTGCTTTTGTCCTATGTAGTCAAAATGCAGACAATGGCCACAAGCACATACAAATACGAAAGCTGGCGAACATAGCACGAGTGCTTTAGTAGTCCTGATCGCTTTTCCGCCTCTCCGCGCTACGCCATATACGTATGGCCAGACTGGTGGACATGGGCGGTACGCGACCCACATTGTACGCTTCTGTGGTTTGTTGGCGGCACTCCTTGGTGCCGTAGCCTGCCAGTGGACGAATGGAAGTGTGGACACGGTAGCCACACCATACCGTGGCCGAAACATCTGATGTTCCTGCGACCATCCACTATTCGAATCCTGCCATATACTGATCTGACCAAGCGGGCCACTGCGATTAGATATATGAGCTGGCATGCTTTCCCAGCTCGAGCCTATCACAGGTACACTCGGCTCTTTCGACGGCTCTGACGAATCACCATGCCTTCCACACCCTCCCGGTCCTCGACCCTCACCGAGAGTTCCGCTGAACTGCTCCACAAGGCTCTCGGCAGCGAGATAGACCTTCAGAGCCAGTCGGTCTATCTCAACTTCAAAAATGCCATCGAGTCAAAACCAGTTCAGGACGAAACCCTGCTCGCAATCAAGGAACTCAAGGGCACGGTGCGCTACGTCGGACGGGCGTTCCAGAGAATCGGGACGGATCTTCAACGTTTCGACGCCGAAGGGTATCGCGACCGACACGGTGTCTTGCTCCATCTTTCACCAGAATGGAGTCAGCTGCATGAGGTGAGCCGAGTGTGCCGCCGCCCGACATACCAGTCGCTGATCGTATTGACATCTCATAACTACAGAACTTCCATGACATTTTGGATACTAGCCGCGAGAACGCTACAGATGCCGCAGCGTTCATGAAGCGTGAGCTTTCATGGGCTATCGTGCACGTTTTCCTGCTGACATGTAGTAACAGAGTTCACGGTCGCGGTGCTACAAGATGTCGAAGAGCCCGATTACCCCGCACTGAAGGAGGAACTGGAGACCTTCAGGCAGGTGCGTCCAATGTCATGTTGACCATTGGTCGATTGTTCCGAATGCCACCACAGCTGCTCGCCGACAAGGAGAAGAATGCACGGAAGGCCAAGAAGGAGTTCAATCAGCTCGCAGAAGACGTCCGTCTCTTTGGAACCAATATACCGCTGGTGCTCGAAGAGGCAGACGTGTCTCTGACGGCGCAGATCGCCAATACACAACACCGCATCGCGGATTTGCATGATCGACTTCAGCAGTAAGCATCCCTGCTCTAAGGCCCCATGGCATGCGTTGATCATGCTTCCCCGATAGAATCTCACATGAAGTAAGTATTCGCCCTGTAGTCATGGAGGAGGGGACTCCCGACTGACAAGGTTCAACGCAGACGACTCAGATGGCTGAAGTATGTATAGCCTCATTTGCGATGGCTGCGGTCGGCGTCGGTCTTGCCATCGTAACGCTCTCCCCAGACGCATTTGCGCTTGCGATCGTGAGTGTCATTCGAAATTCTTCTGAATACTATGTAAATCTCACCAGCGCAACTTCACGCGCAACATCCGAACTCCAAAGACGTCCGTTGCGGCTCTCGGGGCCTCCAGTTGCGGACTTGCGAAGCTACTACGCGAGAAGAAGAAGGTCAAGCAGGAGTTGAAGGAGTGTGACAAGCAGATGACGCTGCTCATGGCCCAGCAAGAGGCCCTGGCTCGGCACAAGGCGTCGCTGGAGGGCGTTCAGTCGGACATCAAAGAACTCACAGCGAAGATCGACACGTTCGTCAACATCTGGCAGTCGGTGAGTGCTATTCGGCCTTGCTACGTACCAATCTCTGCTTGAGGTTCTTGCTAACATCACTTCGCAGCTCGGTACGGATCTCCACTCCTTCAGCGAGCAGTTGCAGTATGCTGTAGGTCCGACGGCAAAAATCAACAAAGTATGTTCGTCATATGCGCAGAAGTACGCTATGCTGACCGTCGGCATAAACCCCGCGCACAGAAATTCCCAGCGAAAATAGCCAGCACACGGGTGTTGTATCAAACGCTAGTAGTCCTGCTTGAAGAGTACGCGAAAGCTTCTATCACTAGCGAAGACGAGGAAACCCTTTGCGACGCTGATGATGATTACGAGAAGGGGGACAAGTGAGTGGTGATGTCGACATACTTACTATACCGGTCCCTTGTACGTGTACTTGTATCTCTGCGAAGGACTCGCGTTCGTGGTGTATCACTTATATATCCCTTCGCGTCTATAAACTCACTCAGTCGACTCCAGGATCACATTTCCCGACTCTGTATATAGGTTTATACATACACGCATACTCCGTCCCATGGAATTCAGCGAGCTTCACTATCGGTATTAGTTATAGTCGAGGTTAGGTCCAATGAACGTTCAAGCATGCTGTGCACTGGCGCTGATCCGCTTCCGCGACAAGCGCGGCCTATGATCCTGCCGCCTTCGGCCTCATCTACGACGACCACGGAACGCTGGCTGCTACCCACACCTTCACCTCCACGGCTATACGTGCACTCTCGTCCTCTCGCTTGTAGTAGCAGCTGGAAACCGGACACCCCGAGACTCCTGTCTCGACTCCGACACTCTTGCGAAGTTGCGCCCTCTCACTCCGCTATCGCCATCAACGTCAATCGAGCGATAGATCACGCATCCCCAAGGTCTTGGGGACCTTCTCATGAGGCTCAGGCCGCGCTGGGGTCACACACGGATGCGGAAGCAGGGCGAGGCGAGGACGTGCCGAGTGAGCTGAAGGATGTGATGAGTGATCTCCTCGTACGACTGTGAGTATGTAGAAGGACTGCTTGATACTCTGGGCAGACGTCCGACCTCCCATTTGCGGCTCCACAATCATTCACTGAGTCGTCTAAGCGGTGCGCAGACATCAGCAGCGCGGACATGTCAGTCGGAACGCGCGGAGACATCTGCAGGGAGAAGGGAGGGGATCACTATGCAAGCCATAACCATCGTTTTATGGTCTTGTGCAGCTAGAAGTATTCCGAGTCAGTGCGTGTCTCTTTTGTCTCTCGGCCGCTTGCTGAGCGCTGATGATACGTCTGTGCGCTTCAAGTTGCCATGCAGAACTCTGAGATTGCAGTTCCGTTCATTCCTGCTCTTGCTGATTCATCACTCTGGACCCCCGATGCGGCGTCCGACAGACCTACGGTCATGCCCTCACGTTCAGGATGGCCGCAAACAAGCCGTGGGCCCGTGATCCGCGCATCTTCCTCCGCCTCACCTGACGATGCATTCTGCCGTCCGGATCTCGACCACTGCTCTGCTATAGCAAGGTCGCATGCAAACATCGAACGCATGGGATGCTTGGGTCGACTATGACAAGCTGCACCCCGACTCCCAGTCACCTATGACGCGCGAAGGCTGGAGCTATGCGGGTCAATCGAGCGTTGTCCGCCCACTAGCCTCGCCGGTTACATCTTGATATACTGTTGGACGTATATCGGGCACGGAGATGCGCTTTTCTATCATATCTCAAACGTCCCTTCCAGGAGAGTATGGCGCATCGCTAGTTGATTCTGGCCAATATGAATACATCCCAATTATATCAGCATAGCTGTCTCTGGTGTGATATCTGTTTCGCTTCCATTACTCTCAGCACGAGGAGGTCAACTGGCCACCTAGCTACAGGTACCATGAGAGACCGGCACGGTGAGTAGCGCTGAGTCGCCTCATCGAGTCCGACTATACCCTGAACTTTGTCTGACAGGACCTCGAGAGGAAAGGCACGCTGCCACAACGTTCTCGCATCGCCTTTTACGAGGACGACGACCCTCTTCTGCCCTCTGTACACCTTTCTACCGTCCTCCAAGCACTGATATCGCTGTCGACTGCCAGTGACATCTCCCTCGTTCTCCTTGCTCACCCGAGTTGTCACAAGCCGACTCTCCCCACCCCGAATTCGTCTCAATCCGTGTCCTGTTCCCTTCCCTCCGCCCCCGCCGAGTCATCGCCCCCCGTCTCGGATTTCGTCCAAGGTGCGCGACTCCTCTGAAAGTCGCTGAAGTATCATTTTATGACGCCATTGCGCAGAACTCCACGGTGCCACGAGTTCCTGCGTCGCCTCTGTACGGCAACGACCTCGACCCACTCCTGCCCTTCTTACGTCTTCACCCAGATACCCAACCGGGTCAGATATCGCACACTTGCTATTTGACACCGCGGTTTGAGATGTCGAGGTATCTGCCCTGGAGGAAACAATTTGGCTTCTCCACCATTCGACCTACACCTCAGGATGGGCTTGACATACCCAGGACTGCTATATCTCAAGTTCCGATGGAGCTATGGGAACGGATCATTGACCTCGTCGGTATCAACAGCAATACAGACCCCATCGCGTACTACCCCGCCATCCGCACATGCTGCCTAGTTTGTTCCTCTTGGCTCCCACGGTCGCGGTACAACCTCTTCAGCACGGTCTTCATTACCGAAGAGCTCTTGAGATCGGGATTCAATCGAGTCTACTGCCTAGCACGGACGGTATGTGAGCGAACCGATCTCGCTTACCTGATCAACGAGCTGCAGATTCGGCCGAGCACTCCCGGGCGCGCTGTACCACTCGCGGTCGCCGTGGGACCAGGAAGCTGGGCGACCTCGATGCTGCGCCTGCGTAGTCTCAAGCTCGTCGGGGTCGGTTGGTATCCTGTGCTATACAATGCAACCATCTCGCAGTTCCCCACTCTAGTTCGCTTGGAGCTTGAGCGCGTTACCTTCGACAGGGCAACAAGCCTAATCTACCTCATATGGAGCCTCCCGCATCTCGTGTGCGTGATTCTGAATCACGTCTCTACTCCCAAACTGTCCCGAATGAACTTGAAGAAACTCTGTTCGACGCGCCGGAAAGCCGTGCTCGGTCGCTTGACCGAACTATACATATCCGTGAGCCCTTCACGTTTCACTTCCTGACTTGACGTCCACTCATGCCCCCATAAATAGGGGAATTTGGGAGACGAGGAACATTTCCCGCCTGCGGAAGCGTTGAGCAAGGATCTTCGAAAGGTACACCTTGAGCTGAATGAGTCCTCGTTGATGCTACGGTATAACAGTACGTCCACAATTACCGTTGATCAAGCTCATTCCGCTCAGCGAAATTATCGCAGCCCGGCTTCGCGAACTTCTCCTGATGGCGACCGCGCTGGAAGAATTTCACGCTTGCATTCACTTGAGCGGTGACGCGAAAATAGCTCCGGACACGCTATGTTCGGAGTTGATGTCTCTACTGTCGAAAAGCCCCGCCATCAGGCTGGTGAAGCTGGACCTCCGGCCGCCTTCATCCATGCAGGGCGGCGGGTACGGTGTGCGTTACTGGAACATAATCAATCCCTTTGCTCCCGGTCTGCAGCCCATGGAACATCTCCTGCAAATTCAGCGTAACCAAGCTCCCGACTTATCTTGTCCCGACATCAACATTCAGTACTCCGTTTTTTGGAGGACTACGCCGTCAGGTAGAGGGGCCCAAGGCTGGGGAGAGATCAGTGTTGAGGTTCAGCAGTCGTGTAAGCTGTGCCCTATTACCCCTACGCCGCCTTATCACTAATCGCGATGCAGATGTCCAGTCGCTTTCAGAATTTGTCGTTGTGAGTAGCGATACATATATGTCCCAGGCGGTCAGATTACTGCAGTAGTATATTCAACCCGGATTTCTGCTTCCTGACAGGAACACTGCGCAGACTCCGCCGAAAATCTCGTCAAGACCGTTCAGGACATGAGACAGTCCTTCCGCAGGGCCCGCCAGGTCCTACAACCTTTCGACAGCGAAGGCTATCTTGGCACGAACAACGTCATGCTGCAGCTTTGCCCTGAGTGGGACAAGCTTTATGAGGTATGTCGACTACTACTTAATGACTATCGCTGGTGGCACGACTTCCATTGCTGACCACGTTTCCGACGTACAACATTGTAGCGGTTCCATGAGACCCTGGACATTAGTAGACATTACGCGACCGTCGCTGCTGAGGTCATGCAACGTGAGTCGTCTTGCGATCGTCGTTAAAGCTTCAGGTTATCGACACTCAGCAGGGTTCACTTTTGAAATGATGCAAGATTTCGACGAGTGCGACTACGCTAGCTTGAAGGACGAACTGGAAACCCTCATCAGAGTGCGTCCATATTTTCGTGTACTTACTACTCGTCCGCGCATGTGCCGAACGGCGCTCCAGCTGCTCGCAGACAGGGGAAAGGACGCCGGGAAGGCCAAGAAGGATTTTGGGCAACTCGCAAACGACGTACTAGGCTACCTCATCTCAAACAGGATTGATGTGGTACTTCAAGACGCAGACGCGCATATAAAGGAAGAGATACACGCGACACAACACCGTATTGCGGATTTGCATGTTTGTCTCCAGCGGTAAGCACTGGCAATGGTCACACTTGTGTCATACATGAACCGCAGCCTGATTGTCACGGTGCTTGCGCATGCCAGAATCTCCAGCGATGTACGAAGTCTCATGGAGGCCCTCGTGGCGAGGCTCGGACTGATGATTATTGTACAGACAGCCAAGATGGCAGCAGCGTGGCACCCTTCACTCCCTATCACCGTTGTCAGTCTTGCCATCGTAAGTAATATCTTCCGTTATCCTCACTCGTGCATCTCTCTCACAAGTGGCCTTGTTCCCCCATCTTTGGCCTCAAAGAAGTCGGCTGTGGCTCTCGGACACTCAACCTCAGGCTCCCCGCTCGTCAAGCTGGGGCACGAGAAGAAGGACGCCAAACAAGAGCTGGAGACATGCACCAAGGAGATAATGCAACTGAGGGATCGGGAAGACACGCTGTGCCGCTTTTCGGCGCTGTTGAAGTTGGACATGCTGTCGGCCATCGACAAGCTCTGGTTGAAGATCGTCAAGTTCATGTTCATCTGGTATCAGGTGAGTCAGGCCAGGTATACCAGTGCATAGAACGTCGTCCTCAGTGCCGGAGACACCTCTTCGCAGCTATATAGTGACCTCACCCTCTTCGAAAAGTATCTCCGTGATGCGGTAGATCCCACGAAGGTTTGTCTATCGGCGCGCCATGCATTGCATGACGCTGAAACGCGAACACGACAGCTCTTCCAGAAGGAGATCGCGGAATCGCGCAAGTTATATATCCAGCTCATATTCCTGCTTGAGCAGTACGCGAAGGCTATCTCCGACTTAGGTGACAATGATGGCCTGAAGAAGACGTCGGAGGGTGAGTCGTAAGTCGTGGAGTCGATCTGTACTGCCAGCCTGCACCTTGCCGTGTATATGTAATTCCTGATAATCGACCATTCCTTCAAGACGATCATCCATTCCCTTTAGCTGTTTACATTCGTGTTTCACCGAGAGACGCGAGACGGGTGGTGGCGGAAAATAAAGACTACTGTATCAGCTCGAATACACATCTGTACTATGAAATGCCACATTTACTCACCCACTTACTCCTCGGTTCACTCACTTGTTGTGACGATGTTCGTATGCACTACCTCCCAATTTGTCCGCGACTTGCGTGCCCGGCCCGGGTTATTTGGCTCCCCCGGCGACCAACGTATCCAATTGTCTGCCAGCTTTCTCGGACGGTTCGTCACTACAGAACGCTGCTTTTCTGATATACAAACACCCGAACTTCGGCGCCCAGCTTAGTCCGCTCATTCACCAGGGAAGGGTCTGGCCGTCATAGCGGAAAAACTTGCCACTGTCTTCGTGCTTCAACCCTGTTACGGTGCGGACGATGTTCGAGACGCTCTCCTCCGGCTCGAGGATGGCGCCTTCTCCGCCCATCTCTGCATGGCCGTCTTAATGGATGACTCCGACTTAGAAGACTGACACAATACTCACCTGTCTTGACCCAGCCGGGATCGATGACGATCACCGTGAAGTCGGGACGCTCCGTCTTCTGCTTGTACGCCTATCGCAGACCGTCAGTGGCGAGCGCATGAGCAGTTGCATCGCGAACGGACTTACGAGCATGTTCAGCGCGGTCTTGCTGATGGTATACGTCGCGTTCTTCGAACCGAGGTCGAGCCCGATGCTCGCAAGGCCGCTCGTAACGTTCACGATCGTCTTCTTCTTGCTCTTCTCGAGGAGGGGGAGGTAGGCTTGTGCCATGACGGCGGGCCCGACGACGTTCGCTTGGATCGTACGCATCAGGACGGCGGACTGGAACGTGAACGCGGTGTCGTTCCCTTCGTTCTGCGGGATCGCACATGGGCGGCGTCAGTACTCGATGACGGAAGAAAGGGGAGCGCGGCGTACGATGGCAGCGTTGTTGTACAGGTAGTCGATGCTGGCATCCGCACCGAGTAGCGCTTCGACTGCCTTGACGGAGTTCCGGATGGAGTCCTCGTCCGATACGTCTATCTGGGCGATGTGCAGGGTGCCTTTCGCGCTATCCTTCAGCGCGCTCAAGTCTTTCGCGCTGGGAGGGTTGCGACACGTCGCGACAACGATGTTCGAGGGGTTCGTCAAGAGTTGTCTCGTCAACTCGAGACCGATCCCGCGCGATGCACTATAACGCGTCAAACTCAGCTCAAATCATTGTTCTGCCACGATAACACTAAATCAATGCTCACCCAGTTATAAGCCAGGTCGTCTTGTCTGTCATGGTATCGGTCGTCTACGACAAGGAGCTACTTCGGCGGTCGAGAAAGTGACGAGCCTTTATAGTGCATCACAGCTCGCTGTGGATTTCCGCACGGCGCGACCTTCGACGACACGTCAGCAACTTCAAGGGCTCACTAATCTGCTCTTCCAATCGTAGGAGAGGATCGCTGCCAGGAGAAGGTCATTCGGATGGCAGGATGGCTTACCGGGGAAATATCGGGAGCTGGAGGACGAGCCCGTCCCGGCTGAGCCGCCCTCATGCTGATTGGAAGCCGTGTGCAGTCGAGAATCCGACGGCCCAGTTGCGTTCGTTCAATATCTGAAGGGTCTTGGTCAATGGGTGGAGTTCTCCGCAGAGCTAAGTATGTACCGGACCCCGGTTTGGTACCGGTCACTGTTCGTTCAAGGGTCTCCGATCGACTTAGTAGTTAGTCAATATGCCCCTTTCTGACGACTGTCGTTGAGATGTCGACACGAGAGACCACGTCTAAGGCTCCAGTCCGGTGTGAGAGGAGAGCATGAACGTTCGTCTGGCGTAGCATAGGAGAGAGAGAGAGTCAGAGTTGATGATAGAGTTCATGGTAAGTAAGTCCGTAAGTAGGATAGTAAGTAAGTAAGCTTACGTAGGCGATAGGCGCCTCCCCTGCAGGGCAAGCGCTTAACCACCCCGCTCTCGACCATCATGATCACCGTGACGAACATGGCTATATGTACAAATCTGGCGGAACAGCGACCTGAAAACAAACCAGGTGCTGTACTAGACCTCGCAGAATGCTGACTAGCTGCTCTGCAACGCTTTGTGAAGCTTGAGACGTGTTGCGTCGTCCGCTGCCTTGGCGGGAAGTCGGTGAGTCCGAGTTTGCGGATTGATTGCTTGCGGCGCAAGTCCATGATCTTCCCTGGTACAGCCTGGATTTGTCGTGGCTTAGAGCCGCCTCGATTGCAGTTTAGCAAGTAGCCTCTTCGGCCGCTGCATGCGTCTGCGCAATAATCGTCAATGAAAATGCATTGTCCTAGGTCGTCCACCCAGGTCCTCTCTCCTACT
>WJSG01022937.1:0-11115 GCA_016618145.1 Sanghuangporus lonicericola
TGCCACGTCTGAAACGTTGCTGCGAAATGAGTTACTCAAGTCTCTGACTCGGGTTTGTGCAACTGCCCAGTTCATTTGCCTACGACACATATCAAGCGCATAACCCAAGGGAGACGACCCGGGACTTGCTTCGGGTAACATCGCACCGCGTCCTAACCATTCGGTATGGCATCTTGGCCTCGACAGAACGGGCGAAGAAGGGCGTGTCGTCCTCGGTGAATCTGTCAAGGGCCAGCAACCGACTCGAAGCCGTTCCTTCGCGCTTTGCGTCCGACCCGTCCCTTGCATGCTTCACTCCTTCGCGTACGTCAAGCACCACGACGTCCACCACCCCAGGCTGCCGTGAGAACGGAAAAGATAGCGAGATGGCGACGCGTGAACCAAATGCACATATGTCCGCTGAGCAGGTCGTCTCGTTGAAGGGGATGAGGACGAGACGAGCACCGTGAGCTCCCCATTCTGACCAAGATCTCTGGCGCGGGCGGGACCGTGACGGGGGGAGCGCACCACGGGTTTGGGCGAGAATGGTGGTGATAGGGATCACGGCAACGAGTATCGCTCTGTCCTGCCACGGACGTGACTCGTGGCAAATTTCATACTTCACTGCGAGCACTGTAACGCCGTCGTCGCACTCGAAATCAGGGGAGCAGTCGGGCGTTTGGGGTGGGCGCTGTATGTAGCTTCCACAATGGAAGACCTCGAATGCGTCGGCGAAAGCGGGCATTCCAAGGTTGCAGGCAAGCCTGCCAGGAGTGGACCCGCCTTTGGCGGCCATGCGGTACACAGCGAGGTCGTACTCCGAGATCTTGATAACATGCGTAGGATCCAAGATGTGGCAGCGCGCATGATTTTCGATTATTTCCGTGCCTTCCTAGTGTTTTGAGGTGGTCAGTCAAGGCCAGTCAACTCAAATCGCGACATGTGACTCACTTCTGAATCGCACCACAGCATGGCACCAGTCTTCCAATTGTGCACTGACATGCAGACATCCGACCCAAGAACGGTGCACCCAACGAGGTCGCCGACGATCTCAATGTCAGCTTCGACAGAAGACCAGTCGAGGCAGGATTCGTCGTATATTAGTTGTCGACGCGCGGCGAGGGGATGGGTCGCTCCGTTCCCAGAGAGCGATAGCACGTAACACTGGGGGTACCTGCTATCACTCAGGAGACGTCAGGCAAAAATTGATCTACCAGATCAAGAGACTCACTCCTCCAAGTCTGGGCCGTCATCTTCCAGTACCATCAATACCAGTAAGTCTTGGGCGATATCTACGGCATAGCCATAGGAGCGCACACGCCTCATGTCCGGGCCTCCATGTTCCGGCAACTCAGAAAGGTCTACAGTCCACGCCTTCTCTGGGATGCCGCTGAAGAAAGACGCAGGCCGTCGGATGTCCAGCCGATGCTGGTCGCGATCAAGAGTCACAAAGAGACCACCACTCTCGGGGTCACCCCCAGAGGATTGCTCGCGGATGGGTATGTTGCTGGCCCTCCAAGTGCTCTCGTACTCTTCCAGCCGTGCTAGTCGCTGTGATATTGAAGAGCCTCCAGGCGGGCCATCTCGCATTCCCGCCGCGCGAAGGAGGAGTTTGTATTGCAACACGGGTGTTTCGTCAACGAGCGTTTTGAATGCACGATCGACCTGACACCGGGCTTCCGTGAGCAGCGTTAGAGAATGAGCAGATTGACTCCGCACCCGTAAGCATGACAGCAGGTCGGGGGCATCGAGTTCCTTCAGGATGTGCACACGTAGTTCATTGGCAAGTGCTCCCCAACCGCCGGTGTGCAGGTGGCTGAGTGGAAGCATTTTTTTTTGTCTCCCCTAGGCAGATGATACGGCTCTATTGAGTGGGAGCTTTGAGTATACGATTGAGTGGCGGTGGTGGTGGAAGTCGCGAAGTTGCAAAAGTGAGTTGGAAGTCGGGAACGATTCAACCATTGAACCAACGAAGCCACAGTGGTCACATCACATGATCTACAGGTTCAACCTATGTAGAGGTTAGATACTAAGATAGAGGCCGACTCCTTACTTACATAGTCATCTACGCAAGCACTTGAACTCAAGTCGGCCGTACATAAATTAACCCCATTCTTCCACTTCGCCCCTACCTGGACGCATATGCTCATCAACCGAGAGCATGACGTCCGAAGTCTTCATGTATGCATCTAGCCTACTGCCCTACTGGTAGCCTGCTATCTGGCCACACAACCCATCGCAGAGAAGGGAGACGTTCCGGGACTTGACCTCGCACCATGTCTTCACCATTCGGTACGGCATTTTGGCCTCCACTGGACGCGCGAAGACGGGCGTGTCCTCCTCAGTGAACCTGTCAAGGATCAGGAAGGTAGACGTTCTTTCGCACTCTGCGGCCGATCTTGAACCCTCTGTATGCACCACTCCCTCGCGTACGTCAAGCACAGCGACTTCAAGTTGTACCACTCCCTGCTCTGACTTGAAACGACGAGGGACGGAGACGACGACACGCCACCCAAGCGCGTCAGTGTGCTCGTAATAGCTCGTCCGCGAGGGCATGAGGACGAGACGAGCCCCGAGGGCTCCCCAGTCTTCCCATGGGATCTTGGGCGTGGTGGGAGGAACACGGGCTCGGGCGAGCATGGTTGAGATAGGAATTACGGCGATGAGCATGGTCCTGTCCTGCCTCCGATGTGACTCGTGGTAAATATCATATTTCACCACGAGTACGGTGACACTGGGATCGCATTCGAAGTGAGGGGAGCAGTCGGGCGTTTCACGTGGACGCTGGATGTAGCTCGCACGATACGTGGCCTTGAAACCTTCGGCGAGAGCTGGCATTCCGAGATTCCAGGCGAGCTCGCCAGTAGTGGACGTCCCAAAGTTGGCGGCCATGGAGTACACAGTGAGGTCGTACTTCGAGATCTTCAGGACGTGCGTGGAATCCAATATGTGGCAGCGTGTATGATACGCCATCTCGTTGAAATCTCCGTCCTAATTTCATCATTGCGGTCAGCCGCTAACTTCGCGCAAGTGCATGTTCTGTGCTCACCCACTCTGAATCAAACCACAGCGGGATGCCAGTCTTCCAGTTGTAGACGGACATGTAAATGTCCATCCCAAGAACGGTGCAACCGACGAGGTCGCCCACAATCTCCACGTTAGCTTCGGGAGAAGACAAGCCGAGGCTAGATCCACAATATATCTCTCCACGCGCAGCGAGGGGATGGGTCGCTCCCTTCCCAGAGAGCGACAACACGTAACACTTCGGGTATCTGCGTTCGCACAGGACGTCAGAGGAATCTTGTTCGGTGTGGAATAGAACGCCTTACTTCTCCGGATCGTGTACTGGCAGTTCCATCAGCACAAGTAAGTCTTGGGCAAGATCAACAGCAAAGCGAGAGGACGGATCAAACTCCGCGTTTTGACCTCCTTGCTCCGGCACTTCCGAGAGATTCATGGTCCATGCCTTCTCCGGGACTCCGCTAAAGAAGGATGCAGGCCGTCGCACGTCGAGCTGACACTGATCACGATCAAGAGTCATAAAGAGACCACCGGCCTCGTAGTAATCCCAAGAGGGTCGCTGACGGATGGAGATGTTCCCCGCCTTCCAGGAGTTCTCGTAATCTTCCAGCAGCGCAATCCGCTTTGAGACTGACAAGCCTCCCCCTGGACCATCTCGCATTCCCGCCGCGTGAAGGAGCAACCTGTATCGCAACGAGGGCGTGTCGTCTATGAGCGTCTTGAATACACGAGCGACCTGACACCGGCCACCCATAAGCAGCGTACTGGAAGAATAGGCAGATTGATCCCGAACCTTTGTGCACGACAACAGGTCGGTGACGTCGAGTTCTTGCAGGATGTGCACACGTAGTTCGTTGGCAAGTGATCCCCAACCCCTGTGCTTGGCGAACAGCTGTCCTCCGCCCGTAGAGGACGTAATTTCGTGGTCGACTGGAAGCATCAATCGCTCTCGACTGAGCGGTGGGGGTGGTGTTGGTGTTGGTGGGTGGTAGAAGTGGCGAAGGTGAGAGAGCCCAACCACGCGTCACATCACATGACCGTGCGGCGCTGCCGCTAGATGTGCAAGGCTCGATTGACTTTTGAGAGGGCCTAAGCTCAAGGACCCAAGTCGAGGGGTGCAGCGTCGCCCACTATCCGCATAAGCTAGGTCACTCGCCATTGATGCATTCATAAGTAGCACATGCTAGGAGGCAGGTCGATCACAACTTGGGTCTCTGCTAAATCATCTGGTGTACGTATACGACGCATTTACCACTTCTCGTGGGCCGGACGCACTGCACAGAGTCTGTCAGCGCGCCCCTCATAGACAGTGATGCAGTGGTGGTCTACTCACAATCAAGCTCCCAGGTCCAGGCCGACCGGTCTTGCTCCGCGAGGTAGACGTAGTTCTGCAGTATCCGTGAGCAAACTGAGTACTGAGAGACCGTAGCCCTTCATGATGGGACACGTGCCTTGGCAATGCTGTTAGCGTCCAGGCGTACGTCGGAAGAGCCGGTTGCGATAACTGTTTGAAGATGGTTGGATCCGAGTCAGTCCGATGTCGACAGCTGTCATTGCAATGGGTACTCACTTCCATCTATGATGGCCTACGGAAGGTGGCAAGACGTGGAATCACTTGGTCAGCACATCCTGCAAGCTCCGAAAAGCAACTCAACGTACGTGAGCAACCTGCACAGCAGTCAGTCTATGCTGAAAAGGCACAGGTAACCGGGGACCACTCACATGAATGTTGTCCTTCCCAAACTCCTTCGCCAGACTCTGGCTCAGAGCCCTGACAGCAAACTTGACCGCCGCGATCCCGCTCGTCCTCACGTTTCCACGAATGCTCGCCGTGGCGCCAGTGAAGAGGAGCGTTCCTCTCGCACCGCGCTCATCAAGCTCATTCTCCTTAAACGCCAAGATCGCCCCGCGCGCAAAGCCGAACGCTGCGGCTACGTTGAACTGGAGCGTAGTCTCAATCTCCTTCTCGGACACCTCGAGGAACGGCTTCCACACTTCCTGCACGCCCGCGTTCCAGAGGGCACCGCGCACCTCCGAAGGGTCCGCAGAGGACCACTTGTGCGCGGAGATGGCGTCGAAGACGGACAGCGTCGCGTTATAGGAGTAATCATGGACAGGGAAGCCGGCGGCCTGTATGGGCGATAAGTATAGTAACTAACAGCTGACAGGGATGTTGGTAGCGCACCTCGCCTCCGGCCTCATTGATTTCGTTCGCCAAATTATTGAGATTGTCGGGATTGCGGGCGACGAGGGCGACGCGCCAGCCCTTCTGAGCCAGGAGACGACTGTACGATGTCTCAGTGAAGTACGGATGAGCTTTGGAGCATACACTCACGCAGTCGCTGCACCGGTGCCTATGCCATGGTATGATGAGCATGTCTCGATACCGCATACCAGAATGAAAACTGACCTGTACCGGTGCCGACACCAGCAATGACGAAAACAGGGCGAGGAGACATGGTCGAGTGTTGTAAGTGTGAAGCGTGGAGAAGATGCACAATGTCTGGTCTGTTCTGCTCGTGTTCCTATATAGTGTGGATGCGAACACTTCAAACTTCAACTTCGAAGTTTAAACCCTACCTAGTACCACCATGTCGTGCTAGATCCCTTACACATCCGCGGTAAGGCTGACTGATGGAGGCTTCTTCGCATCGTTCAGGCATGCCGAAGAAGCACTGTCCGTCCTGGTCTAGAGGGAGATTGAGTGCGCGTCCCCACGGCGCGCCCTACCTTGAGTCGTGGCGCTCGCATACCAGCCCGAACACCGCGACGCGACCACTCGCGGCATGGCTGCACAACGGCAGGCTACGCCGTTCGATCCCCGAGGGCGATACCGCATGTCATGGTCTGTCATGGTGCCAATATTGATGGGAGGTACGTGTGCCTGGCGAATGTGAGCGGGCGAACGACAAGTGCACTACCGTGCGAGTCTCTGTGAACTTTGGTCTCAGAATCACCGTGTAGTCACCGTCATCTGTCAAGGAAGTACACCGCTGCTCCTAATGATCCCCGCCCAACTTCTCCAGATGTAGTTCCCGAACAGCTCGACCTCCCCAACGGACGAGTCGACCTTTTGTGTGATGTTTAGCACATCGTCGAGGAAGTTATAGGCGGTGTTCGGGGAGGTGAGCTGGTGCAGCTCTGCGTACCCCGTCGTCAGACGGAACGCATCATGGAGGACATGCACGACGTACCGGCTGCGCCATATGCGGCTGCTACGGCTGCTCGACGGCGGAACCAAGCAGGCTATATGTGCGATGAGAATAGACAGCTAAGTCGCACAGAAATGAGGTACGTACCCCTACTGAGGTGTCGCCGACGATGTAGCATGCGTCATCTGCTACCTTCGAGACGTGTTTCAGACCAGGCATGGGATCCAGTGGTGGAAGCCCATATGTGGGAGAGGCAAGGAGGGCGAACGCCTACAACATCACAGTTGCAGCATACGTATTCACACAGAGACACACTACACACCTCTGGAAGGAGCGATAAGACCGGCTCGTTCACCTTCAACCTCTGGGCGAGGACCTCCCTCAAGGACGGAGGAGCACCGCCCGTCGTGGCCGCTGTCCGCATCTCCTCCCTCGCATGGTCCAACCAGCCATTGATCAATGTCCTCCGTGCATCATCTCCAGTTCCAAACAGCGAGTTCACGGCTGCGTCTGAGAGCGGTTGATCGTGCGGTTTGGGCAGGTAAAGGACAGAGCGTGCCAGTGCCTCGCGAGAGAAGCCATGCGCCTTGACGAGGGGGATAGCGAGCTGCAGAAGCTGTTTGCTAGCCTTCAGTCAACTCATGTTGCATTCGTGGTGGACCGAAGTGGTTAAACCGACCTGGACATGATTGCGCGTGGTGGGACGCGTCGAGGTCACCGACTCACCGCGCCGCCGATGTCGCGGCCTAGGCGGCTGTAGCACGTGTTTCTGGATGAGCGATCTCAGATCTGTTTCTGCTCTCACTTCTTTTGAGCTGGTACCTAGTAGCACAGAGCACTCCATACGTAGGGGGATCATTCCATTCGTATCAAGTACTCGTAATCGACACCGGCTTTGAGTACGTTGATATGCTCGGTTGCGCAGGCAAGTTCCCCCGCTAGTAGCTCAAACCAAATCTGTTCCACGGCGGCGTAAGTACCCTGGCCCGGGAGTTGCGCACGACATTCACGCTGACCCCTGTCTCCTACTCACCCTCATCTGCTGTCGCTCTGAACCACTCCTCCAGCCATGGCATCCGCCGCTAGACTCAGACCCATCAGACCCATCAGACCGTCAGCAAAGTCCCGAAACGATCGCGGGCGCGTGCAAGCGCTTGCGAGCAGCACAATCGCTCGCAAGCCGCGTGGCGATCCCAAGAGTATACATAGAACTCTCGCTACATTGCAATCGACGCAATCTGCCCGCGAGCCGATTGTAATCGCTCGCAAGAGCCGCGAGCGCATGTTGTTCTTAGAGCAGAATGTTGAGCTCACTCACTAATGGATCGTTTGGCAAGAAGGACCGCGCGTGACTCCAGGGGTACCGGGACCTCCAAATAATGCACTAATAAGGCTGTGGATACTCGCGCGCGTCGTGTAGAATGGGTAAAGGGTCATTCGATTTATGCTACTTCTGCCTAGCTACTTGAGAACAAACATTACAGGGGAGACGAGCAACAACAAAGGGATACAATAACAGAGCATTACTAGTGAGTATAACGATCACAAGCGAAGCTGTACAAAGAGCGAAGTGAGTGAAAAGATTACGAGAGAGCATATCAGACGCACCTACTGGGCTCTTTCGAGTTGTGGTCGGGGATAGGCTACTACAAGGTGAACTCTCATCGATGGAGTTCCTTGCTGCCAGTGGATGTACAAGCCATGAGGGTGCGAAGCGCGGCCATGGCTAGGGACACCTGGGACATGTCAGCGAATCTGCAGAAGACATCGACGAGACAGACACTCACTGAGTCTTGAGGAACACAACGGCAACATAGCGGTGAGCACTGAGCACATACATATCGTGCATATAAGTACTTATCACATAGCATATACGCTCACCTTGAGCAGGAGATCACAAGTCTGACTCGGACGCGGACGCACCTGACGCGGCCAACGGCAACTCGGAGTCGAACGTACCTTGGATCGGGGATCGTGACACCCGGCCGACACGTTCCGGAAATGAGCTCACTAGGCGCATATAGTCGCTAACCCAACACGACGTGCTTAGGTGCGGAGGGGACGATACGCATAGGTGAAAGGGCGGCACGGCGCAGCCAGAAGGGAGGAGGCGGGCCGGGAGGTGAGATCTTGAGAGGCGGGACAGTGGGGCAATGGAGGTGGAGAAGAAAGAGCGAGATCGAACGAAGGGCAGAGCAGACGGGTCTTTATAGTGCGAGAGGACGATTGACGTGGCGGTCTAGAGTCATTCGCCCTTTGCCCATCGGGGATGTCCGACAAGCGAGCCCGAGGTGCTCGTTGCTTGCAGTCGACGTTTGAGATTGTGCTGGGCTTGCGAACGATTGCAAGCACGGGCGAGCGCCCGACCGATTGCCATGTGCGCAATCGGTCCCGAGCATTTCGGGTTTTTGCTGATGCCTCACCCAGTGCGGGATGGATATACTTATAGGAAGAGGGCGGCTCTGTCTGACCACCATGCTCCGTAGTCTTCCCAAAGAACTAGTGGACCAGAATCGTGTTGGACGCAGTCGCAAGACACTTGCGCCGTGAATATATGTGAGTCGCAAATGCTTCTCACCTTGCCAGTGCAGTACAACTGACCCTGCTGAGCAGACAGGAAATTTGGGATTGGTTCACCGGGATCTTCAGGTGGCGTAAAAGACAGCATGATGAATAACGTGATTGGGCGTGGTATTGGGACTAAGGGCTTGTATGAGCAGATGCCGTCCCAGTGAACAGACCGAGCAAGTCGTACGACACACCGATGTTGGGTATGGTGTTAGCAACACAAATACTCACCCAACGAAGATGAAAGGTCGAGACGGACCAACCTAGAAATATACACCCGTCACATATCATCTTTGCGCAGGATGAGTACCTTCAAGACCATCCTCGCCCAGGATGCAAATGCTCTCGGAGATGGTTCGCACTGTTAAGGGCTGTAGATCACTGTCATAATGGCTCCGCTCCGTTCTGCGCGGTCAAAACCTGGAGAGGGTCGCGCATCCAGAGCTTGCGCACGGCGAGCGTAGGTGTATTGCAATAATAGTATAGCACTTCGTGCGCTGCGAGTGAGTAAACTATGTACGGGATGGACTTGGGATGGACAGGCGCATGGGCGCCTTCGGGCGATCGGTAGCACGTGGTGCTGCGATCCCGATGCACGATCTCAGATCTGAATTTTGCTCTCACTTCGCTTGCGGAGAGCTTCAACAGTAAACACTCGGCCTGTTCGTGCTCGACTCCAGCTATGAGTAGCTTGATATCCTCGGTAGCATGGTACGAACGTCTTACTGCTACTTTGACCACAGTCTTACGTCTTTCTGTTCTAGGGTGCGCCGTGGAGTTGCAGCACGGCACCCCCGGAAGTACGTCCTCGATGATCAGGAACTCGAGCGCGTGAGCGCACTCGCGCGGATAGAGCTCGAAGACGCACGGAAAGAGCTCGAGGCCGCGTCCAAGGCTGCAGAGTCTATGGGCAAGGGTGCGGAGGGCGAAGAGGCGGACGATGCAGACGAAGACGAGGAGGAGAGCGCCTGGGTCGAGTGAGTGCTCCTGTTGCTTCCCGGCGGCATCTGGTTTTGAGTGTACGAGTCTGAAGTGAAGATGACGACGCGATGGACGAGGACGTTCCCATGGACCAAGACCCGCAACCCGCAACAGCGTCCGAGGGCGCGAAGCCCAGCGGAGATGGCCTCGAGCAGTACAAGCTCGATGACTACGATGAGGACGAGGCCATGCCCGGCATGGGCCCTTTCAGCAACATCAAGGGTCTCACGTACTACCGCAACAACGACGAGGACCCATACGTCACCCTAAAAGAGGACGAAGAGGAGCAGGAGCGCGAAGAGCTCGAGGTCCTGCCCACCGATAACCTCCTCGTTGTCGCCAAAACGGAGGACGAGATCTCCCAGCTCGAGATCTTTGTCTATGNTGTCGCCAAAACGGAGGACGAGATCTCCCAGCTCGAGATCTTTGTCTATGAAGAGTCCGAAGAGAATCTATACGCCCACCACGACCTCATGCTCCCCTCCTTCCCCCTTTGCCTCGAATGGCTCGACTTCCCTCCCATCACCTCTCCCTCAAGAACTCAGAACGCGTCCTCCTCCGATACTGCCCAGTTCGGCAACTTCATCGCGGTGGGCACGCTCGACCCGGAGATCGAGATCTGGTCCCTCGACACCGTCGAAGCCATGTATCCCGACATGGTCCTCGGCCGCCCGGACAAGACCGCTGCGCACGTCCCGACACCGCTCGGCACGGGCAAGAAGAAGCGCAAGAAGACGAAGCATCGTCCTGCGAGCGCCGCGCACCACGTCGACGCCGTCCTCGGCCTGTCGTGGAACCGCACGCACCGCAATCTGCTTGCGAGTGCGAGTGCGGACAGGACGGTCAAGCTGTGGGACCTCAACCGCGACCCGACGATCAACGGCGAGGGCGGCGAGGGCGAGGGCGCTCTGAGGAGCTTCGACGTGCACAAGGACAAGGTCCAGGCGGTGCAGTGGAACCCGGCCGAGCCGACAGTGCTCCTCACGGGCAGCTACGACAGGACGGTGCGGACGTTCGACTCTCGTGCGCCCGACGCGGGCGTCGGTGCGCGTGTCGGCGGCGATGTCGAGGCACTGCGCTGGGATCCTTGGGAGCCGCACGGCTTCTACGTAAGTCCATCCTCTTCTCGACCTCTGATGCTTGCTCATGAATTCGTCTGCGTTGCAGGTATCGCTGGACAACGGACTGGTGGTGAATTTCGACGCGCGTACTTTGCCCTCAGACTTGGATGCACCTTCTCCCGCACGCTTCACCCTCTCCGCACACGATGGCGCGGTGTCTGCCCTCGACGTGAACCCGCTTCTGCGCGGCGTGATCGCGACGGGCGGCACGGACAAGGTCGTCAAGATCTGGAACGTCGCGGACGACCAGGACACCGGCAAGCGGCAAGTCAGCCTGGTGACCTCCCGGGACC
>WJSG01022970.1:0-10027 GCA_016618145.1 Sanghuangporus lonicericola
GAATCACGACGCGATGATGTCGGACAGACTCTCGGACTGACCCACACAGCAGTGCTCAAGGTATCGCCGTGAAGAGGGCCTCACACGGGCGCGCAACAACGAGTTGCTGTCGTCTGAGACTGCGATGGTGGGGAACGAGACGGTATGAAACGGTTTCAGTTCGACAACGCGCAAGTGAACCTCGTGAGTAGAAGGGCGAGTGAAGCCCGGATGAAACCTCTGTGCGAGCGATGAGTAGTCAGGACGTCTCGCTTTGCTGTAAACTGTCTTGTGCACTTACTCACCTTACGCTGATATGGGCCGCCCGAAGTCGAAACTGACACCCACAGGGACTCCTGACCTTGGCCTGACCATCGCCAAGGAAGACCATCCTGAGAGCGAATCTGTCAAACGCTCACGGCGATGTGGCAATGGTTGACCTAGAAGTAGTATTGGCGCACGGAAACCTCGCGTTGACGACGCCGGTCTCGGGTAGACTCGGATGAGAGAGCGACGGTCGCGTCCATCTCAGAGACAGCCGTCGTTTCGGTCTGAATTGCGACCATCATGCATGATAGTCCATTGCATAGACTAGGGGGCGATTGCATACCTGCAAAACAACACTCGTCAGGACTCAACCTTGTACGTAGAGGTACCGCGCGTCACGGGTACGTTGAGACCATACGATCATAGCTTCGATATGAAGCGACATAGTAAGTGCCTTCAGCTCTTCAGGTGCACGAGCTTCTGTCCATTGATGAAGTAACAAAGAGGAGGAGGACCATCGGACGTTCGAAACGGTTGAAGGTGCGGAAGACAAAGCTGGGCACGGCGCTTATCTGATGTGCCAATTTGCCGAACTTGAACTGCAACCGTCACGTCGTCCAGTTCCGACTGCCAGCTTTGAAGCTTCCTGACCCGCCGTACGTGAGTGTATGTTGTAGCGCCTGGAATATGAGTTGCTCACAAGGAGAGGGTTCCCTTAGATTCACCACTCAATCGTGCATTCCCCGGGCCAGTCGCGCGCGCCATGGCATCCGTCACCAGTCTTCCGACAGAGATAGTTGTCCAGATCCTGTCGTCTGTGAGCGCGGAGGAACCTTGGCTACTGTACCAGCTAGGCCACGTATGTGGCGGATGGCGCGCGATCGTCAAGGCCTCTCCGCGGTTCTGGGCGAACGTAGTGGCGAACACCTGGTACCTCCCCAAGTTATCGCAACATGATATGCTGGCGAGCTACTGCGATGCTATCAAGAGGTCCGCTCCGTACTTTCTGGCTGTATCTGTCGACCTCTCGATGAACAGTATGGCCTCGCGCGCCTCCGTCAGTCCGAACTTCGTGGATGCTCTATTGCCCTACGGACAGCGACTGTCCTCAGTGGCGCTGGCGTTAGATGGCAAGGCGGCAAGAAGTCTTCACCACCTTCTCCATCGCGGCTTGCCAAACCTCGAGGAGCTCGCGGTCACGATCTGTGGCTCTGATTCTATGATCGACTGTCTCAGCAGATACCAGCTGTATCAGTTCCCTGAACGGGACGCACTCTCTCGTCTCCATACGCTCCGCACCTCTGGAGTCCTGTTAGGTCCATGGCTGGCAGGTCCGTCCCTCGCACATCTCCACGTCACAGGAGTTCCGCAGGACGACGACAGCAGGGTACTGTCCTGGGGCCTCTTCATACAAGTCCTCGAACGCTGTCCCCTCAAGACGCTCAAACTATGCGACGCGCTGCCCATGCTTGTGTGGCCCGAAGAGACGGAGATGCTTTTGGGCTGGCCCGGATCAGGCGCTCTGCAGGCTCTCCGCAACTGCATAGTGCAGGACAAGGCCGCTGCTATCATGTCGTTCAGCATGTTCCTTTGCACGGCCCCGCTTCCTCTGGATGCTCTCCTGGACATCACGTTTACTTCGTCAAAGAAGAGGCATTGCTTCAGCGACAACATCTTCTCTCTCGCCTTCTGCCGCGGCCAACCACATCTGGCGCGTAGGGTGGAACTCGACAAGTCTCTACGAGTCTATGTCGGTGACAAGAAGCTCACGGAGATCAAGATTCCGCTACCCCTGGTCCCATCGGCGGCAGAGCCCCTAGCGCACGCACTCTTCCTCGACATGCCGTTCGACCTGCAAGCCCGAGATCGCCAGGCGGAGTCGATTTGCGCAGATCCCGACGTCACGGAGCTCGTCCTGACTCTCGATTTGCACGAGTCGATCCGCCGTGATCTGTGGAATGTCTTGTTCACCCTCCTGCCCGGTCTGCTTCGCATCGAACTACGCTTCTCCGGTCCGTCTACGTCCCTCGACCCCGACCAGCTAGCAGCGCTGTCCCAAGAACAGTCTCAGACCACGGCGAGCCTGTTGGCGGACCTCAGCTCGCGGACCGCGGTCGACGGGCCCTGTGCTCTCTCACTTCTGGAGGGGCTGCACATATATGGGCTCCGTCTGGAAGAGCAACATGCACACGACCTTTCCCAGAGGATCGTCTCCTCTCTGGCGGCGCAGGCGAACGATCACGGGCTTGCACTCAGACACCTGACACTGCAGTGCGTCGGTACGCCTGCTCCGTCCCTCGAGCTCTTGCCGATGTTAGTCGGCGATGGAGGCAGTCGTGTCATGTTATGTTGAGCCTCCGTACCTTGTTCGAGTTTGCATGTAGTATGAGTTGATTGTGGATTAGTACTTCTGTTTGGAGTGCATGTGCGAGCGTCCATCGAGTGATAGCCAAAAGAAATAGAAGTGAAGGGTGTGACATACTCCGAACACAGGGCACGGGGCGAGCTCTGTACATACGACGGAGCAACGTAACGAAGAGCTCCTTGTCAGACCGTAAGGGTCGATCTGCTCCCAGTCAAAGGCGCCGCGTGGATCTACTCGACCATTACTGTAAGAGCGATAACAGGTGTTGACATGCGTACCTCTGCGATTGACGGCGGGTAGGTGCAACTTCCGTCCGGACTATGAAAGGCGAGGCAAGAGTTGCGCTCATGGGCGATGATCTGGCAGCTACTACCTAACGGTGCAAGACTCTCTCCGTATTGCTCTCACGATTATCCTGTATGCGCTCAGCCACGCAGCTACAAGAGACGCACGAGCATGCGACTTACGACTGTACGCAACGGACTTCTTCCAGGAATTGAGCTGGCGTTGTCAGCCTACTCGATTCCGGGAAATGGTCACCAATCTCCAGGGACGCCTCCACGAGAGGAACGAGAGGGCCGTCGGGATCCTCACCGAAACCTATGATGTCCACCAGGTCCGGCGAGACGCTGCGCAAGGCGTCCGCGGAGAGGTGAGTGTCCCTGGGGCCGTCGGTGCTCTGGGGTCGGAACGGATCGGTCGCGGTCGGGACGCCCTTCAGCAAGTCATGCTCCTTGATACGCGTACTATACAACTTGGCGATGTCGTCCACCTCTTCCTCCCTCAAATCTCCCGCTGCACTTCTTTCTTTCAACAGCGTCACGAAGGCGGGTGAAGAGTGCGACAAGCCTATAAGAGTGTACGTATGCGCAAGTAAGCTCTCATGGGTATGAGGGCGGTCGTAGTGCACTAGAAACTCACCGATGGAGTCTATATAGTCACATTCGAAGGAATAGACAGGGCGGCGCACGGCTTTGCGAGAATCGAACCTGTTCCCCTCCGTAAGCACCCTCACGTCGATCCGGCTCTCCAGTGTATAGACGGCGTCCGAGCGAGGGAAGGCGAGACCCGGCTCCGTGTCAATGCGTTCGACGTCTGCCCGGGAGAAGGCAGTATTGGGGAGGATAGCGGCAACGACATCGGTCTCTGCCACGCTTTGGTTGTCCGAGATGATATCGACACAGCACTTCGTCCAGCGGCTCGTGGGCCAAGGTAGCTGAGGTCTCTAAGCCATGGCCATCGTCAGCCCTGACCTCCCAGCAACCAATGAGAAGAAACAGGACACTCACGGATCTCACGTTGCCCATATGTTCGTGAACGCGTCGTTCGAGGTCTCGCGCCTCTTCTTGCGCCTGACTGTCAAGGTTAAGATCCTCGACCATGCGAACCGGAAGCAGTTTCATGGCGATGTACGATTTTAGGGGAGGAGCCATCCTTAGAAACGACATTGTGGGGAAGGAGGAGTGTAGGCAGGGGTGGAAGAGGAGGTTTGCAAGCGTTTCCTCTGTACTGCCACTGCACGGTTCGCAGTCCGAAAACATCGGACTCCTCATATCGCTCTTCCGCCCCGGAGCTGCGGTTGCACTTCTTCAAAGCTTCAACACCTACCACGACCATTATCAAAGCTCAGCCAGCTTAGAACAATACATACCCACACATTCACTACCTATTCGCCCATATGTTCGACTATCTCCATAACTGTGGTTGTCGGTACGACGCGCAGAACGCAGTCGACGAGCATAAGTTTGAAATTCACTTCCCTCTTGGACAGGCATACTCAACACTTGCGATCTTCCAACGGAGCGTTGCATCAATATACGATCACCAACCTCCTCGGACACTCCATGGAGAATGGTAGAACTTGGACTATTCAGCCTCGCACCTGGTACGCTGTTACTTGTAAGCATCCTCCGCCCTCTTGGGCGAACGTCGTCACGGAGATGTGTGTTGCGTTATCGTGGTCGACGGTTGCCGACATTCGAGCGGCTCGTGACGATGGATCTCGAGGACCTCATTGAGGATCTGATTGTGCATTCGTCATGGATGCTCCGTACATACTATCCCTATGCGGGTGTCTTCGTTAGCGACACCGGTTACTTGTGCATAGCAGAAGGGTAACCATAATGCGGAGACAGCTCATGAGTTCTCCTCAACTCTGCCAACCGCGCATCAATCCGGTCCAGGTCTGAACACCACACGAACGCCGCGTCTCTGTCCACAGAGCCAGGATACGCCAGGCATGCGGAGGACCATGCGTGCTCAACGGTAGAGACTAGCTCTTCAGATACCAGCGCACGACCACCGGGCATTGAACACAAAGCGATGAGCGGATCTATGATGTTCAGCACCAGGTGATGCGATGCGATATGAGGGAACGACAAGACCGCAGCGGCATCTCCAGGAATTGCCAAACAGCCCTTGTGCAGCCCCGCCCACTCCAGGCCACGCAACCACTCCTGTAGTCGGGGGAGTTGCTGCTGGCCCCATGCAAGTATTTCTTTGGCCTGAGAGGAAGAGATTCGAGAGTGGCCGGAGATCGTTGCACGGATGCAATGCAGAAGGATGAAGCCGGCCTGCGCCACATCTTTGAAGGAACGGAAACCCAGAGACGGATCCCACGCTGCCATTTCCACCTCGTACAGCGCCTTAGCTGAATAGAAAAGTAAGCTCCAGCCCGTCGGCACAATACACGAACACGCACCATGAGCGAGGGTAACATAGGTGTGGCGAGCTCCTTGCTCGTCGTACAAGCGCTCGAGTGTCCGGTGTGCAAGGCCATATATGTGGCGATATTCACGATCCTCCACGGCAAGATGGCAGAGAGACTTGCAGGCGAGTTCGGCTAGTTTCTCTGTGTGCTCTTTGCCCATGAAGTAGTGACGGAAGATGGTATGTTCATCGATGATCCAATTGCGGGTGCCCTTGTCGGACCTCGCGAGCATATGCTGGATGCCGTATGCCGCGCACAAGGGCAGAGTGATGGCGTCCTCCAACAGTAAACGATCGGGAAGATGCCAGTGCCCCCATTCAGCCTCCATAAACCGCATTATGTCTGCGAAACACTCGCCGACTTCATCCGGCGGCAAGTCGGAGAAGATCACCGGCATGGAGGCTACAAACTTCGTCTCCGCGGTGGTAGAGTATGCCGACGTGACTATGGCACGATTGAGAGCGCCATGATGCTTGTATATCGCATTCTGGTCCCGACCACGCCATGTGGGTAGACTATCATAAGCCGCATACGCGAAATTCCCTAGTCGGTCAAACCGGGCTCGGTGAACGTCGATCCACACGGCCCACTGCATAGACCACTTGTAGATCACCTTACAGATGCCGCGAAGCACCCACAAGACCTCATTGCGTGTGTACCTGACCATCACGTAGATGGCAAAGGATGCAGGAGAGCGATAGAAGCAGTCGCCTCTGAAAACCGGTATGATGGTGACGACGAGGAAAAATGTGAACGCGAAGGCGACCAAGAGCGACACGATCGTAGCCACGGTGCTGTGCAGTGTCCAAAGGAGGACCAATAACCCAGCGAGGAAGACGAAAGAAGCGAGTTGTAGGAGTAACGGGGGAATGACGACTATGGCCCCGACGTGCCACTTCAGCAGACCATTCAGACGGTACTGTCGCAGCCGTGCGCTCTCGCGGGAAGTTCCTCCCACCATCGCTTCGGAGATCCACTGCTTGACGAAGAGGGCCAATAACGCGGATACGATGCTGAACACCAGGCTAGAGAACCACAATGTGTTCAACCAGACGGCAGATGTGGGGGCCTGGAACGGCTTCAGAGTAAGACCCGCAGACGTCGTGGTATGGGTGGCGTTCAAGAAGGGAGGAGTCAAGGCGTAACCGTTGAGTTGCGCCGAGATCTCTTTCAGTACCGCGAGCGTCGCATCCGAAGGGTCAGGCTGGAGCAGACGGTAAGACTCCACGTTGAACGCCGTTAGTACAGCTGAAGAGACACCGGCCTGAATATAATTGATGAATGAATCGCTCGATGATCAGGTAAAAGTGCCACTCACATAGACGAGCAAAGTGTCCATCTCTTCCTTCCATCGGCCCAGGAGCTGGTCATAGGACGTCTTCACAGCTTCTATACATTCCGTCCACACCTTCTCCTTCTCGTCTTGAGTGAACTCCTTCGACAGTTCCTCTCGGATAGCCTGTGAACGGAGTTAAGTTCGAGTTGATACCGACAGCGAGATGTTGATATAGGAGACACCCATCACATCTCAGTGTTCTTAGGATCGAAGTCTAGCACGAAGGTAGCGGCGACGCTGATTGCGACTGTGATCGTCGTCCGCACCATCCCTCCATGACCTCATAACGCGCATGCCTTGTCGCAGGGACCGAAGACAACAGCAGGATGTGATCGAGACTCGTACTCACCTCTGGAGTCGGAAAGCTCCAAGTAGTAAAGTCGGGCTCGGTCTCTGCATCGGTCTTCTCATCCTGGTAGCGGTCATACGTCTTCAGATAGGTCTAGCTCACTGGCGGAAGGACACGGTGACACTCACGATCTGGGCAACGCCGGCTGTCTCGTTTCCGTGCTGGACGACCTCTGCTGGACTGAGACTCTTGACACTCGTGTGGGGATCATCTGAGCTCATGGTGTCGTCTCGCAGACGTAGGTATTCTGGTCGATCGACTGTGCGATGTCGCAGGTGGTCGACTGGAGGCTGTCCGTCCTCGGCTTCCACGACGCCTGTAGGCTCCTTCCCAGCCTGATTGACGATCAAGTTGGAACTCAGCGAATCCCTGAACACAACGTGCATGTTAGTTACGTTGTAAATCCTGTGCCGCTGCCTCGAGCGGACCGCGCGTGAGATGCTTGACAGAGTTCGCAGATCCCACGGACAACTGCTCAATGCGCTGTCCGCTGCTGCGTGCCCGCCTGTCTGCTGAACTACAGCCTTCCGAGCTGTGATGACGACCACTTCAAGATCGATACCTCCAAACGAGTGTGCGGACAGGAGAGATAGAGGAGGACGGTATATTGAGACGCGAAGCAGCGCTACGGGGGATATCATACGCAATGAAGTGCAGTCAGGAATCCAGGAACTCCGTCCCGTGGTTCGTCAGAGATCGGGGCCGACACCGTACTGCTGCGCTCATTTGCCCGCGGCGCAGGGACTGGGCGACATGGACTTGGTACGAGAGGAACGTGTTGAGCTGGAGTGCCCGTGGCGCAAGATACGGCGGCGCCGTCTGCAGAGTCGTCTTGACCATGAGGAGCAGACAGCCGAATTGGCAGGCATCCGTAAGAGACCATCGCATGCTGATGATGTGACAGTAGGTTTGCGGCGGAGGCGCAGAATCGGGGGCGGGCGAGACGACCGCACCGACCTCTGGTGGCATCCAGGATGTGGCCCACCTTCCTCTACTTGAGTAACGCTGCTAGTCGATACTGCGGGCACAGCAGCGACGGCAACGAGCAGTGCGTGTAGCAGGATGTGGAAGGAGCGCGAGTAGACTCGAAGCACAGCCGTCATCCTTCGTACTCGCCTACTGCGGGGACCTGCGTGAACTCCACGAGTATGCCATTGACGCAAGCTCGAGAGTGATACAGAGCCTCAACGGTGGCGAGTACAGGCCGGCTTTACGCGGGGGCGGAACGGCTGACTGGCCGGTCCAGGTAGGAGGGGATGGTGCGTGCGGTCTCCCGGAGGTAGTGCGAAGGGAACCGCCTGACGACAGGGAAGGCGGAGATATGTATGGACCTTCGCTTGAACTTGCTCCAGGAACGAATGCAAATGAGACGCACCGGCGTACATAGTTCTCTTCACAGTTGGGAGTGAGCGTGCGGGACGCTGAGTACTATCCTGTGTGGGACGGTGCAGATCGAGCGCACCGACAGATCCCTCCTCGTTGCAGATCTTCGGAATGTAGAACTGTGGCGAGGCTTCTATACTGCAAGACTGGAGGCGACACACCGCATGACCTGTGTCAGGGATAATGCGTAAAGCAAGGCACACATACTGATACACATACCTTCCGATCGTATGAAGCAGCCTGCCACGCAGACGACCCGGGGCGACTCGTGTTGTGCATCCGGGCTTATTGCTGTATAAGCCTGAGCAGATGTGACCGCCGAAGGTTGAAAGAGGGACGAGCTAGAGCCGTTCGTAAAGCTTCGATTGGTAGACCGTAGCATGCTGGAGCATAATGATTGTTGGCATAGACTCTACGAGAGTCGCGAGGGCAGCTAGGAGGGTCGCAAACGGAGCGCGTGCTTCTCCTGAACAGTGACAGAGGTAACGTCCATGTATAGACAGCTTGCGAGCCTCGAGCTGGACAGCGAGATGTCGCTGGTCGTGGAGGTGGAGGAGCAGCGATGTTTGAGCGATCTTCTGGTGAACACTATTAGTCCGCCGTCCCACAGATGGGCGCTTCCACTTCGTCCTTCCTACCACCACTACCAACACCTTCGAATACCGCTATCGTGCTCTGGGAACTCAGAAAACCCCCTGAATACACGTCTCCTTATGTCGCTCATTCTGTCTATCCGCATACTCGGTATGGGTGCCAAACTTCGAACACCATAAACATCTTGCGCGTAGGGTCGGAGTCGACAATCATCTGCAAGTCTATATCGGCGACAAGAAGCTCGCGGAGATCAAGCTCTCGCTGTCTCTGCTCCCCGACCCGCCGGAACGTTTCGCGCACACACTCTCCCTCGACATGCCGTTCGACCTCCAAGTCCGACATCGCGAGGCAGAGTCAATGCGCGCAGATCCCGATGTCACGGACCTCGTCCTGACTCTCGAGTTGCACGACTCGATCCGGAGCGACTTTTGGAATGTCTTGTTGACCTTGGTCCCTCCTGCCCGGCTACTCCGGCCCATCTGCGCTCCTCGAGCATGATCAACTATGCCTGACAGGACTTGGGCGAGGACGTTGCGGAGTTGACAATATATGTGAGATGGAAGGCGGAGAGCTATCGGATGCCGAGTGAGTTGACGTCGAGGTACTGCGGGGCACGACATGTGTTTGAGGGGCTGGTGATTGCTGGGTTACAGGGTGTTCGGTGTGTGGTCGTCGGATCTTCCTGACTGGCGCTCATACGCAGACTATGTACTCTTGCATCAAGAGTCCCGTTTTCCGACGTTGTATATGTATACAATTCGTTCTGACTTCAGACCAAGAGCGTTGTGAAGGCCGCCACCCGAGCGAAGCGAAAGGTCAGTAAATTGGCNGTGAAGGCCGCCACCCGAGCGAAGCGAAAGGTCAGTAAATTGGCAAGTAACAGATATAGTAGGAAGCGCCGCCACGGCGGCTATAACCTTGTGTGCGGGCTGTATTCGAGGGCATTCGTCGTGCCGGAATCGTGTGTCTAAGTTCAAGCTAGGTTATAGATATGATACACGATAGGACGATGTTGGAGAATTTGTGGGATTAAGCATCAATGCC
>WJSG01022971.1:0-13047 GCA_016618145.1 Sanghuangporus lonicericola
CGATTTCCCCCTTCCCCGACTCGGGAAGACCGAAAACCTATGCCCTATCACAGGTTATCCCTTATGACGGGTATGCGTTATGAGGGTGTCGACTGTAGTGTGACGCGCGGAGACTCGGTCCCGCACTACGCGACAGAGGCGCCGCCCGTCGGCGCACGCAGAGCCCTTAGATGTAGGCACCACAGGCTGAGAACACTCGCCCGCCACCGTGGATAACGGTAGAACTGCTAGATAGAGGCCGCACCTGTACTATGTACGAGCGGGATATAAGAGCTAGATACCAAAAAAAAAAAAAAAAACAAAGGTGCGGAAGACAATGCTGGGCACGGCGCTTATCTGATGTGCCAATTTGCCGAACTTGAACTGCAACCGTCACGTCGTCCAGTTCCCGACTGCCAGCTTTGAAGCTTCCTGACCCGCCGTACGTGAGTGTATGTTGTAGCGCCTGGAATATGAGTTGCTCACAAGGGTTCCCTTAGATTCACCACTCAATCGTGCATTCCCCGGGCCAGTCGCGCGCGCCATGGCATCCGTCACCAGTCTTCCGACAGAGATAGTTGTCCAGATCCTGTCGTCTGTGAGCGCGGAGGAACCTTGGCTACTGTACCAGCTAGGCCACGTATGTGGCGGATGGCGCGCGATCGTCAAGGCCTCTCCGCGGTTCTGGGCGAACGTAGTGGCGAACACCTGGTACTTCCCCAAATTATCGCAACATGATATGCTGGCGAGCTACTGCGATGCTATCAAGAGGTCCGCTCCGTACTTTCTGGCTGTATTTGTCGACCTCTCGATGAACAACAGTATGGCCTCGCGCGCCTACGTCAGTCCGAACTTCGTGGATGCCCTATTGCCCTACGGACAGCGACTGTCCTCAGTGGCGCTGGTGTTAGATGGCAAGACGGCAAGAAGTCTTCACCACCTTCTCCATCGCGGCTTGCCAAACCTCGAGGAGCTTGCGGTCACGATCTGTGGCTCTGATTCTATGATCGACTGTCTCAGCAGATACCAGCTGTATCAATTCCCTGAGCGGGACGCACTCTCTCGTCTCCATACGCTCCGCACCTCTGGAGTCCTGTTAGGTCCATGGCTGGCCGGTCCGTCTCTCGCACATCTCCACGTCACAGGAGTTCCGAAGGACGACGATAGCAGGGTACTGTCCTGGGGCCTCTTCATACAAGTCCTCGAACGCTGTCCCCTCAAGACGCTCAAACTCTGCGACGCGCTGCCCATGCTTGTGTGGCCCGAAGAGACGGAGATGCTTTTGGGCTGGCCCGGATCAGGCGCTCTGCAGGCTCTCCGCAACTGCATAGTGCAGGACAAGGCCGCTGCCATCATGTCGTTCAGCATGTTCCTTTGCACGGCCCCGCTTCCTCTGGATGCTCTCCTGGACATCATGTTTACTTCGTCAAAGAAGAGGCACTGCTTCAGCGACAACATCTTCTCTCTCGCCTTCTGCCGCGGCCACCCACATCTGGCGCGTAGGGTGGAACTCGACAACTCTCTACGAGTCTATGTCGGTGACAAGAAGCTCGCGGACATCAAGATTCCGCTACCCCTGGTCCCATCGGCGCCGGAGCCTCTAGCGCACGCACTCTTCCTCGACATGCCGTTCGACCTGCAAGTCCGAGATCGCCAGGCGGAGTCGATACGCGCAGATCCCGACGTCACGGAGCTCGTCCTGACTCTCGACTTGCACGAGTCGATCTGCCGTGATCTGTGGAATGTCTTGTTCACCCTCCTGCCCGGTCTGCTTCGCATCGAGCTGCGCTTCTCCGTTCCGCCTACGTCCCTCCACCCCGACCAGCTAGCAGCGCTGTCCCAAGACCAGTCTCAGACCACGATGAGTCTGTTGGCGTACCTCAGCTCGCGGACCGCGCTCGACGGGCCCTGTGCTCTCTCACTTCTGGAGGGGCTGCACATACATGGGCTCCGTCTGGGAGAGCAACATGCACACGACCTGTCCCAGAAGATCGCTTCTCTGGCGGCGCAGGCGAACAATCACGGGCCTCCGCTCAAACATCTGACCCTGCAGTGTGTCGGTACGCCTGCTCCGTCCCTCGAGCTCTTGCCGATGTTAGTCGGCGATGGAGGCAGTCGTGTTGTGTTATGTTGAGCCTCCGTACCTTGTCCGAGTTTGCATGTTAGAAGAGTTGATTGTGGGTTAGTACTTCTGTTTGTACTGCATGTGCGAGCGTCCATCGAGTGATACCCAAAGAAATAGAAGTGAAGGGTGTGACATACTCCGATATACAGGACACGGGGCGAGCTCTGTACATACGACGGAGCAACGTAACGAAGAGCTCCTCATACCGTAAGGGTCGATCCGTTCCCAGTCAAAGGCGCCGCGTGGGTCTACTCGACCCTTAGTGTAAGCGATAACAGGTCTTGACATGCGTACCCCTGCGATTGACGGCCGGTAGGTGCGACTTCCGTCCGGGCCAGACAAGAGTTGCGCTCATGGGCGATGATCTGGCAGCTACTACCTAACGGTGCAACACTCTCTCCGTAGTGCTCTCACGATTATCCTGCATGCGATCAGCCAAGCAGCTACAAAAGACGCACGAGCATGCGACTTACGACTGTACGCAACGAACCTCTTCCAGGAATTGAGCTGGAGTTGTAAGCCTACTCGATTCCGGGAAATGATCACCAATTTCCAGGGACGCCTCCACGAGAGGAACGAGAGGGCCGTCGGGATCGTCCCCGAAACCTATGATGTCCACCAGGTCCGGCGAGACGCTGCGCAAGGCGTCCGTTGAGAGGCGAGTGTCCCTGGGGCCGTCGGTGCTCTGGGGTCGGAACGGATCGGTCACGGTCGGGACGCCCTTCAGCAAGTCAAGCTCCCTGATACGCGTATTGTACAACTTGGCGATGTCGTCCACCTCTTCCTCCCTCATATCTCCCGCTGCACTTCTCTCTTTCAACAGCGTCACGAAGGCGGGTGAGAAGTGGGACAAGCCTATAAGAGTGTATGCGCAAGTAAGCTCTCATGGGTATGTGGGCGGTCGTAGTGCACTAGAGACTCACCAATGCAGTCTATGTAGTCACATTCGAAGGAATAGACAGGGCGGCGCACCGCTTTGCGGGAATCGCACCTCTTCTCCTCCGTACGCACCCTCACGTCGATCCGGCTCTCCAGTGTATAGACGGCGTCCGAGCGAGGGAAGGCGAGACCCGGCTCCGTGTCAATGCGCTCGACGTCTGTCCGGGAGAAGGCAGTATTGGGGAGTATAGTGGCAACGACATCGGTCTCTGCCACGCTTTGGTTGTCCGAAATGATATCGACACAGCACGTCGTCCAGCGGCTCGTGGGCCAAGGTAGCTGAGGTCTCTAAGCCATGGCCGTCGTCAGCCCTGACATCCCAACAACCAACGAGAAGAAACAGGACACACTCACGGATCTTACGTTGCCCATATGTTCGTGAACGCGTCGTTCGAGGTCTCGCGCCTCTTCTTGCGCCTGGCTGTCAAGGTTAAGATCCTCGACCATGCGAACCGGAAGCAGTTTCATGGCGATGTACGATTTTGGAGGAGGAGCCATCCTTAGAAACGACATTGTGGGGAGACGAGGACTGCGGCCAGGGGTGGAAGAGGAGGTTTGCAAGCGTTTCCTCTGTACTGCCACTTTGCTGCCACTGCACGGTTCGCAGTCCGAAAACATCGGACTCTTCATATCGCTCGTCCGCCGGGCTGCGATCATTTGCACTTCTTCAACACCTACCACGATCATGATCAATGCTCAGCCAGCGTTGAGCACTACGTACACACACATTCATCACCCAATATTCTAATATCGGCATAAGTATGGCTGTCGGTACGACGCGCAGACCACGGTCAACGAGGATGAAGTTCGAACATTTCTCTTGTGGACAGGCGTACTCAACATCTGCGACCTTACAACGGAGTATTTCATCAAAATAATATCACAAACCTCCTCGCATAATCCCTGGAGGATGGTAGAACATTGATTACTTAGTCTCCGGCGTGGTACGCTGTTACTTACCAAGCATTCTCCGCCCTCCTGGGCGAACGTCGTCGCGGAGATGTGTGTTGCATTATCGTGTTGGACGGTTGCCGACGTCCGAACAGCTCCTGAAGCTGGGTCTCGAGGACATCATCGAGGTCCGATTGTGCATTCGTCTTGGATTCTCCGTGCATGCTGTCCGCATCATCTTCGTTAGCGACACCTTTTAACTGTGTACAGTAGTAGGGGGAGAACCCTGATGCGGAGACAGCTCATGAATTCTTCTCAACTCGGCCAACCGCGCATCAATCTGTTCCAGGCCTGAACACCACACGAACGCCGCATCCCGGTTCACAGCGTTAGGATATGCCAGACGTGCGGAGGACCATGCATGATCAACAGTAGAGACGAACTCTTCAGAGATCAGGTCACGACCGCCCGGCATCGAGCACAAAGCGATGAGTGGATCTATGATGTTTCGCACCAGGAAGTGGGACGCGATATGGGGAAAGGACAGAACCGCAGCTGCCTCTCCAGGGATTGCCAGACAGCCCTTGTGCAGCCCCACCCACTCCAGATTACGCAGCCAGTCATGGAGACGGGAGAGTTCTTGCTGACCCCATGCAAGCATTGCATCAGCCTGAGAGGAGGAGATCCGAGACTGGCCAGAGATTGTTGCACGGATGCAGTGCAGAAGGACGAAACCCGCCTGGGCAACATCCTTGAACGAACGGCAACCGAGAGACGGATCCCATGCAGCCATTTCCACCTCGTACATCGCTCTAGCTGGCTCATATACAGGAGTCAGCTGTGTCATCCGCAACTCACATGTAGAGTACGCACCATGAGCGAGGGTAACATAAGTGTGGCGAGCTCCTTGCTCATCGTACATGCATTCGAGGGTCCTGAACGCGAGGCCATATATATGGCGATATTCACGGTCTTCCACAGCAAGATGGCATAGCGACTTGCAGGCGAGCTCGGCCAGTTTTTCTGTGTGCTCCTCGCCGATGAAGTAGTGACGGAAGACGGTGTGTTCATCGATGAGCCAGTTGCGGGTGCCCTTGTCGGACCTCGCGAGCATATGCTGGATGCCGTACGACGCACATAAGGGCAGAGTGATGGCATCCTCGAACAGTAAACGATCTGGAAGATGCCAATGTCCCCATTCTGCCTCCATGAAACCGAGTATGTCTGCGAAACACTCAGCCACTTCTTCGAGGGGCAAGTCAGAGAAGACGACCGGCATGGAAGACAAAAACCTCGTATCCGCGGTGGTAGAGTACGCCGACGTGACTATGGCACGGTTGAGAGTACCATGGTGCTTGTAGATGGTGTTCTGGTCCCGACCACGCCATGTCGGCATGTTATCAAATGCCGTGTACGCGAAATCTCCTAGTCGGTCAAATCGGTTTCGGTGGATGTCGATCCACATGGCCCACTGCATAGACCACTTGTAGATCACCTTACAGATGCCACGAAGAACCCGCAAGACCTCGTTGCGTGTGTATCTGAGCATCACGTACATGGCGAAGGATGCAGGAGAGCGATAAGAGCAGTCGCCTCTGAGAACCGGTAGGATGGTGACGAGGATGAAGAACGTGAACGCGAAGGCGACCAAGAGCGACACGATCGTAGCCACGGTGCTGTGCAGTGTCCAAAGGAGGACCAATAACCCAGCGAGGAAGACGAAAGAAGCGAGTTGTAATAGTAACGGGGGAATGACGACTATGGCCCCAACGTGCCACTTCAGCAGACCGTTCAGACGGTACTGCCGCAGCCGTGCGCTCTCGCGGGAAGTTCCTCCCACCATCGCTTCGGAGATCCACTGCTTGACGAAGAGGGCCAATAACGCGGACACGATGCTGAACACCAGGCTGGAGAACCACAATGTGTTCAACCAGACGGCGGATGTGGGGGACTGGAACGGCTTCAGAGTAAGGTCCGCAGGCGTCGTGGCATGGGTGGCGTTCAGAAAGGGAGGAGTGAAGGCGTAACCGTTGAGTTGCGCCGAGATCTCTTTCAGTACCGCGAGCGTCGCATCCGAAGGGTCAGGCTGGAGCAGACGGTAAGACTCCACGTTGAACGCCGTCAGTACAGCTGAAGAGACACCGGCCTACATATAATTGATGAATGGGGATCGCTCGATGATCAGGTAAAAGTGCCACTCACATAGACGAGCAGAGTATCCATCTCTTCCTTCCATCGGCCCAGGAGCTGGTCATAGGACGTCTTCACAGCTTCTATACATTCCGTCCACACCTTCTCCTTCTCGTCTTGAGTGAACTCCTTCGACAGTTCCTCTCGAATAGCCTGTGAACGGAGATAAGTTCGAGTTGATACCGACAGCGAGATGTTGATATAGGAGACACCCATCACATCTCAGTGTTCTTAGGATCGAAGTCTAGCACGAAGGTAGCGGCGACGCTGATTGCGACTGTGACCGTCGTCCGCACCATCCCTCGTCGTCCGCACCATCCCTCCATGACCTCTTAACACGCATGCCTTGTCGCAGGGACCGAAGACAACAGCAGGATGTGATCGAAACTCGTACTCACCTCTGGAGTAGGAAAGCTCCAAGTAGTAAAGTCGGGCTCGGTCCCCGCGTCTGTCTTCTCATCCTGGTAGCGGTCATACGCCTTCAGAGGTCCAACTCACTGGCAGAAGGACACGGAGACACTCACAATCTGGGCAACGCCGGCTTTCTCGTTGCCGTGCTGGACGACCTCTGCTGGACTGAGATTCTTGGAACTCGTGTGGGGATCATCTGAGCTCATGATGTCGTCTCGCAGACGTAGGTATCTTGGTCGATTGACCTGTGCGATGCTGCAGGTGGTTGACTCGAGGCTGTCCGTCCTCGGCTTCCACGACTCCTGTAGGCTCCTTCCCAGCCTGATCAACGATCAGGTTGGAACTCAGCGACTTTCTGAGAACAACGTGCACGTTACGTTGCGGATCCTGTGCCGCTGCTTCCAGCGTACCGCGCGTGAGATGCTTGACACAGTTCGCAGATCCCACGGACAACAGCTGCTGCAATTGAGGACGGAGGCGGTACTCGAAACTCGGTCATTCAGAGCTCCCAGACCCGGGTCCTCAGTCCTCCAGTTCAATGCGCTCTCCGCTGCTGCATGCCCGCCTGTCTGTTAAACCCCAGCCATCCAGGCTGTGTCGACGACCATTTTCAGATCGATACCTCGATACGAGTGCGCGGACAGGAGAGATAGAGGAGGACGGTATATTAAGACGCGAAGCAGCGCTACGGGGGATATCATACGCAATGAAGTGCAGTCAGGAATCCAGCAACTCCGTCCCGTGGTTCGCGTCAGAGATCGGGGCCGACACCGTACTGCTGCGCTCATTTGCCCCCGGCGCAGGGACTGGACGACATGGACTTGGTACCGTCGACACCACAAGGAAGACGAGAGGAACGTGTGGAGCTGGAGTGGCCCTGGCGCAAGACACAGCGACGCCTTCCGCAGTGTCGTCTTGACCGTGAGGAGCGGACAGCCGAGTTGGCAGGCATCCGTAAGAGACCATCGCATGCTGATGATGTGACAGTAGGTTTGCGGCGGAGGCGCAGAATCGGGGGCGGGCGAGACGACCGCACCGACCTCTGTTGGCATCCAGGACGTGGCCGACCTTCCTCTACTTGAGTAACGCTGCTAGCCGATACTGCGGGCACAGCAGCGACGGCGACGAGCAGTGCGTGTAGCAGGATGTGGAAGGAGCGCGAGTAGACTCGAAGCACAGCTGTCATCCTTCGTACTCGCATACTGCGGGGACCTGCGTGAACTCCACGAGTATGCGATTGACGCAAGCTCGAGAGTGATACAGAGCATCAACGGTGGCGAGTACAGGCCGGCTTTACGCGTGGGCGGAACGGCTGACTGGCCGGTCCAGGTAGGAGGGGATGGTGCGTGCGATCTCCCGGAGGTAGTGCGAAGGGAACCGCCTGACGACAGGGAAGGCGGAGATATGTATGGACCTTCGCTTGAACTTGCTCCAGGAACGAAGGCAAATGAGACGCACCGGCGTACATAGTTCTCTTCACAGTTGGGAGTGAGCGTGCGGGACGCTGAGTACTGTCCTGTGTGGGACGGTGCAGATCGAGCGCACCGACAGATCCCTCCTCATTGCAGATCTTCGGAATGTAGAACTGTGGCGAGGCTTCTATACTGCAAGACTGGAGGCGACACACCGCATGACCTGTGTCAGGTATAATGCGTAAAGCAAGGCACACATACTGATACACATACCTTCCGATCGTATGAAGCAGCCTGCCACGCAGACGACCCGGGGCGACTCGTGTTGTGCATCCGGGCGTATTGCTGTATAAGCCTGAGCAGATGTGACCGCCGAAGGTTGAAAGAGGGACGAGCTAGAGCCGTTCGTAAAGCTTCGATTGGTATACCGTAGCATGCTGCTAGGAGGGTCGCAAACGGAGCGCGTGCTTCTCCTGAACAGTGAGAGAGGTAACGTCCATGTATAGACAGCTTGCGAGCCTCGAGCTGGACAGCGAGATGTCGCTGGTCCCAGGTCGTGGAGGTGGAGGAGCAGCGATGTTTGCGATCTTCTGGTGAACACTATTAGTCCGCCGTCCCATAGATGGGCGCTTCCACTTCGTCCTTCCTACCACCACTACCAACACCTTCGAATATGTATCGCTATCGTGCTCTGGGACCTCAGCAAACCCCCTGAATACACGTCTCCTTGAAGTCGCTCATTCTGTCTATCCGCATACTCGGTATGGGTGCCAAACTTCGAACACCATACACATCTTGCGCGTAGGGTCGGAGTCGACAATCATCTGCGAGTCTATATCGGCGACAAGAAGCTCACGGAAATCAAGCTCTCGCTGTCTCTGCTCCCCGACCCGCCGGAACGTTTCGCGCACACACTCTCCCTCGACATACCGTTCGACCTCCAAGTCCGACATCGCGAGGCAGAGTCAATGCGCGCAGATCCCGATGTCACGGAGCTCGTCCTGACTCTCGAGTTGCACGACTCGATCCGGAGCGACTTTTGGAATGTCTTGTTGACCTTGGTCCCTCCTGCCCGGCCTGCTTCCCATCGAATGGCGCTACTCCGACCCATCTGCGCTCCTCGAGCATGATCAACTCCTATGCCTGACAGGGCTTGGGCGAGGACGTTGCGGAGTTGACAATATATGTGAGATGGAAGGCGGAGGGCTATCGGATGCCGAGTGAGTTGACGTCGAGGTACTGCGGGGCACGACGTGTGTTTGAGGGGCTGGTGATTGCTGGGTTACAGGGTGTTCGGTGTGTGGTTGTCCGATCTTCCTGACTGGCGCTCATACGCAGACTATGTACTCTTGCATCAAGAGTCCCGTTTTCCGACGTTGTATATGTATACAATTCGTTCTGACTTCAGACCAAGAGCGTTCCGTGAAGGCCGCCACCCGAGCGAAGCGAAAGGCCAGTAAAGTGGCAAGTAACAGATATATCAGCGCGAGGCGCTTGTTATTGTGCTTGTAAAATCGTAAAGTGCCCCTCTCTCCGACTTCTTCCTAACCTCCGTCCGGAGGCCCCTTACGAGTATTCACCACTCGTCGTACGAAGGCAAGTGAGCCATCATTCCGCTCAGGATCATACTGATTGCATGCCCGTGTAGTATCGTGTTCAGATCTACCTGTTGCACGACGTGAGCCTAACAAGCATTTCCATCTCGCGGACGCTAACCTTACCTACTTGGATTCCAGGCAGTCGCAATCTGGCATTATCGTCATGGATGCCTCTGTAACGGAGTCACCTACACTCGGGATCCGGTCGCCTCTGTCTCTCCTTCCGCTCGAGCTCCAATACGCCATTCTCGGTTGGCTCCAGGGAGACCAGCCTGCCATCGCCTCCTGTTCCCTTGTCTGCCGTCGCTGGCGGCCGATCGGCCAGTCAATTCTATTCCATACGATGAAGTTCCAGAGATCCGGCGATACGAAAGTTAATCGTGTCTCGCGATTCCTCCAGTTCGTCCGCGCAAACTTGGACATCGCAGGGTACATCCACGCCCTCCATCTGGATGATTTTTACAAGCTGTCGTTTGATGCGCTTCGCGTCGCTGTGGGGACAATGACACACCTGCACACCCTCAAACTAGCTCTCGTCACGCTTCAATTCGACCCGGCTGACTCGGAAAGCTCCCACTTCGCACACCCTAGACCATTACCAAAGAAATTGGCGATCTCTTACTGCGATCCATATCCATCCTCCGACAACAATATCGCCAAGCTGCTTTCTGTCGTCTGCTTGTTCTCGGAAATCGGTCACCTCGCGGTCAAGGGCGACGACTGGGCCACTCTCTCGAACATCGACGGCTACGTAGACCAGGCCCCGGTGGTGCGGTCCTTGAAGGTATACACTCGTCACGAAACATGCGTCTCTGCGATGCATAGGATGGTACGCGCGTCCGACTCGCTGCGCGGACGGATATCGTATCTTGGCATCTCCGCTGGAACCATCGCCGCAGCGGTCGCACTGGCGGGCCTAGTCCGTGAGGCCGGGCCGCACCTGCGCACGCTCAAGCTTTCGTTGTTCTATGAGGGTTGGGGCGAGGTCTCCGTCAGCGGTGAGTGCAGTATCTTGCATCTGGAGTACCCGGAGTCCAGGTACGAAGTATGCTAGAGCGTGGTCTGACAAGTCCTTTTCCAGACGTCTGCCATGCGCTGGACCTCACTACGTGCACCGCCCTCCAAACTATGCACCTGCACTTCACGGTCTACGGCGAAGAGATCTCTAGCATCCGCGCGACGGAGCGGGGCTGGCTTCCCTCCTGCTNGCGACGGAGCGGGGCTGGCTTCCCTCCTGCTTCCGGGCAAGCGCGGATCTCCTTCGCGCGCACAAACGAGCGTTGCCTGCTCTGCGGACCGTACGTATCACTATCGACGCCGACCGTTCCGGGCCCTTGGCCCAGGACGCTGGCCGGGGAGGATGCGAGCGCTGCATGGCGGCCGCTGGAGGGTGTTCTCATGGAGATGAGGACGCTCGTACGAGTGGAGGTCATCGTCCGAGACTTCGGTTCACGGCTTAACGACAAAGCGCGCGCCATTGTTCGCAGCCTCGTGGAAGACGGCCTGTCGAGCTTGCTCGCCTCGCATGCTGGGACAGACGACTTCTTCCGCGTCGAGTGTCGTGATTACTAGGGGTGTCTCTGAAGCTGCGGCCGCGGGGCGGCCTGGGTATGGGCTCTTGCTGAAAAGGATTTTATGCTCCCGGAAGCCGTCAGGAGGTGAGTAGAACTCTTTCTCTGGTTGGAGTATATTGTGACGCAAGCGATACATATGTACAGGACTAGTATATGGACTGCGAAGTGTCACAAGCTTGTACGTGCCACTCAATACGAGGGGCCTCGGGTCATTGACATCCGGCTAGCCTCCGGGACCTTGTTTGCTACGGGAGAACACGGCGAGTGCACGACGTGTTGTCTGTTGCGGTGTGCGTTCTGTTTGTCTCGGCGGCGGTGAGGGTTTGACGCAACGCGATAGTGGTTGCGGCTCTCTTCTCGCTATGAGCGCTTATCGAACATATAATAAGAAGGGGAGGCGCCAACTGAACCCTGGTCTCTCCTTCTCGCCGACCACCAACAACCATTGCAACCATCTTCCGATGTGAGTTCCCTCTTGCTCAGCTCCCATACGGTCACTCAAGGCTTAGCTCAGTGGACATCGCCGTGCTGCTTGCCCCAGCTGAAGGTCGCGACGACGGACTACTCACACTGAGCTCAACCACCCAAACCACCACATTCACAATTCCCATTACCACATACAGAGCCATGCCTGAGTCGACAGCGACTTCGCAAAGCACGTCGCACGCAAGTGCGGGTCTCAGGCGCAAACATTCTGAGGTCCAACCACCCTCACCGACCCTCGAACCCCAAGCTCCCCCGACCAAACGGCACCGTGGACGGACCGGACAGACCTTGGAGACTTCCGAGGATTCTTCTACTGTGGCTGAGGATGTGAGATCTAATGGTGCAGCTACTCTATGCGCAGTGTGTTGACGTTGTCTTCTCATAGATCCAGCCTTCCGAGTCTGAAGTGACCTGCGTTCCCGTAACGCAGGAGTTTCCTCCTGTGGCCTTGAAGCTCATATACGCTATCAAAGAGTCCACAAGCATCCCGTCCATAGGCTATAGCCCCACGCAGCTCGATAAGGAGGCCAAAAACATGATGTCTTATGGACCACAGGGCCTCACGAAGGATCAAGTGGATACTGATTTGAAGCTAAGTAAGGCGGAGGCCGCAAGGGAGAAACATAACTCGGTGCGTACAAATGTTGTCCTTATGTATACAGCGTAACTCATGTGCCAGCGGCCATGTACAGGCAATCATCGCTAAGCTCTCGGACATCTACGTGCAGCACGTGCACAACAAGGCGTCCGGATACCTGGACAAGCCCTTCAAGCTGCAAATCACTCGGCCGACATGCAAGTTCGACGGAGAAATGGTCCCTCCCGCCGGGTTCCACAGGAAGGATTCTCCGAAGTTTGCGAAGGGGGAGAAGACAGCCATCTCAAAGCGCCTCCGGCAGTGGTACAAGGACGCTGACGTGTCGGGTTACGGCGACGTGCGGGAGCAAGTCACGAAGGTCGACGAGACTGTTCGCAAGGCTCGCGAGATCCCAGCGACGCAGTTTAGCGTGGAGGCCGAGCTCTTGGAGCGCATTGCCAGGCTCTGGGACCAGCATTTCTACCCTAATCTTGGCATCCGCGTTGAACCCTACAAGATTCACCTCTACGGCCCCGGAGGCCGCTTCGGCGCGCATCGAGATACTCCCCAGAAGGACCTGATCGGGACTTTCCTGCTCGGCCTAGGCGACAGTTCCAGTGGCGGCGGCCTGGTGGTCGACGGCAAGGAGATGCCTGCGCATCTAGGCCACTGGTGTGCCTTCTATCCGGACGTCCCGCATCGCGTCGACGAAATATGGAACGGCCACAGGGCGGTGGTCGCGTTTAAGATCTTCCGTACCGCCGGGACTGGCGCGGAGACGGAGACGACTACTCAAGTGCGTCAGGAAGCCACGGAGCTGATGAGCCAGATGCAGGCACCTTTCGGCATCATGCTCGAGCGCAAG
>WJSG01022974.1:0-10704 GCA_016618145.1 Sanghuangporus lonicericola
CTTCAGGGCCTTCGTCCTCCTTCACCACCCCTGGCGGACTCCACATCATCTCGCCTTCGACGCCCTCTCGTCCTGCAAGCTCCGTCCCCGCCCCTCTTCGTCTCATCTTCCCGCACATCCCCACCTTCTCCACCCCGAATGTTCCTCCACCGGTGGGACAAGACAAGGCCCACCCGCCTCCGCGCGAGCGCGCCTACTTCGGCATCCACCCGCTCCTCCCGAAGGCCGTCCTGCCCACAGTTGGGATGTGGTTCGAGGAGGATTGGAAAGATCTCGCAGACATGCACGTCCCCTTCCTCCTCGAACGCGTCGTCATCGCCGACCGGGGCGCTGCTGAGCGCGGGCGCGCGAACTGGCGTTCCGCCGCACCATCAAGCTCTGAGTCTCAGTCAGGGGCTCCTGCCATGAGCAAACGCGCCCCTGGGGAGGAAGGCGAGCCCGCCTGGGCCGCACCGTTCGTCGGGCTCAACGCGCCGGACGGGTGGTGGGCGCCCATGCGCTCTGCGCTGTTGCGCTTCTTGCATATCGCGGATATGTCGTTGCACAAGCCGAGCTCGCATGGGGGTGGCTTCTGGGGCAAGAGCAAGCAGGTGCGCAAGCCTGTCGTATCGTACGTGTCGATGCAGGGCCAGCCTGCTGTCGCAGGACCCAGGCTGTCCGTGGAGGACCACGAGAGGCTGGTGAGTGGCTTGCAGAAGCTCGAGCAGGATGGCTTGCTTGGGGAGGTGCATGTACTCAGTGGGAATGGGAGTGTGTCTGCGGCGGAGTGGGAGGAGCGCATGAGCGCGATTGCACGGTCCACAGTGAGTGTTCAGATTGCTTCAGGTCAGGATCATTGACTCAGTTCATGGATACATAGATCGTCATGGGCCCGTACGGAGGCCATCTCGCGGACGGCATCTTCATGCGTTCGCCTTCGGCTGATGGCTCGCCCGCTGTGTCGCCTGCTGGAGAAAAAGAGCAGCCGGGCCCGCGCTCTCTGCCGCCGATGCTAATGGAGTTCTTCCCGCCCGGCACATTTGTGCGCGACCAGGAGTATGCGATGCAGGCGCTCGGCATCGACTACATGGCATGGTGGAAAGAGATGTAAGTGCCTTGTCGAGTTGTCCTGCGCGATGTCAAGATGCTGATACTTTGTACCAGGAAATTCGCGGGGAGCAACTTGCCCTCTGTCAGCGTACCCTCGCCATCCGCCTGGAATACGCCGATCCCTCTGGACGTCGAGGCCGTGCTTCGCGTCGTACGAGAAGAGGCGCCGCGACGCGTGGTATGAAGTGAACACGGCTTTTCGTCAGTGGTCAACACGGACAGCAGATCGCGTACCGCTGCTTTCGCTTGCGCTTTCGCCGGCTGGATATGCTAGGACACCTCTGGACGTTCTCTCGCTACGCAGAGTAATACATACACACGGTGACATAGGTACCGTCCTCGCCGCATAACATAGAACTTGCATGACTCCCGTATACAGGTACAGCATGTCGTAGATACAGTATTGCATACGTGAAAGTGAACATAGGTCGAGGGCCCTTCCTCCACGTCAGTGTCGAAATTCCAGGCCTCCCTCGAGTGCACCGAGCTGAGTCGATATTCCACTCCAAACAGCTGTTCACACTTCTTCAGCGCAACCCTGCTCCTCCTCGCTGGTCAAATGTAGAGTACTGGAGTTTGACTGCATTCAGCTGCTTGGCGACGACGTATCCGACTTCCCGAGCTGGGGTGCGACCATTGCCGGTCGTAGGGTTCAGGCTGGTGTTCCGCTCGTCGCTTCATATCGTACCCGTCTGATTGTCCACTGACAAGGAGAAAACCATACTTAGGGGGTACATAGCGGCGTTGCTAACCCGTCCGTCGGCGACGTGTGCTCACTCATCAGCAGTCGCCGCCGCGGTGTCTTCCACGTAGTATGGCGCGTGCTGCAAGCTTGAAGCAGAACATGGTATTCAGATACAAGACAGTGTGCCCACGGCGCACGTACGTCGGACTCACCACAAGACGCACTCATGTGCTCATACGCCTGCTGCGTTCCCCACTTCTACGAGACACCCGTGAGCCGACATAAACGCGGATGCTACGTTGAGAGTGGTTCGGGTACGCAGCATGTAAGCTCACTTGTGCTACCGGCGCGTTCTATGACGTTTTGAGCAGAAGGTTGTGAAGTGGGGAGTTGCATACTGATTATGGTCGACGCACCCAGGAATTAGGCTGCCCTGCGTGTCCGAAAACGCCTGCATGCATGGACGGAGGAAGAGCGTTCAGTATAGCAAACCTATTTCTAGGAGCGGATCGAGATCTTGACCACAAGACCGTGCGGCAGAGCGGATGCACTTCGCGGCTTCTCGGTCGTGTATGCCGACCCCGCGGATGTTGTACTCTCTACTCGTCGCCGCTGTCGAATGTGTCCTCGTCGACGCGCTGGGCAGCGAGCTCGTTATCGGGGATGCCGACGGACATGGCGGCGGCAGGATTGGGGCGTGGGAGAGCAATTGATGAGGAGAGAAACGGCCGTCGGCGGGAGAGCGCTGGCTCCTGCTTGCCTTCGTCCGTCCTCGTGTAAAGTCTTAGCTCGGTCCACCGACCCCAGTCTCTCCTTTCTATCCCCATCTTTGACCCCTCCACACCCGCCTCCTTCGCTGCCGTCCTCGTCCCAGACGCTTCCAGCTTTCTTCCTCCACACGCACTCACATAGACGCACCCGCCATGGCCCCCGTCGACGAGAAGATGAACGCGACCGCGGAGGAGCAGGTCCAGATGCTCGACGTCCACGAGAAGGACAACGACGACCTCCTCCCCTCTCCTGTCTCCGCCACCCTTCCCCGCCCTGCCGCCAACAAACCCAAGCTGTCTGCGGCCGCGATCATTCCCATATGGATCGTCCTCAGCTCCGCCGTCATCATCTACAACAACTACCTGTACAACACCCTCCAGTTCCGCTTTCCTGTCTTCCTCGTCACCTGGCACCTAACGTTTGCTGTGAGTCTCATCTGCTTTGCGTCGTGGGTTGCGAGGGAGCACTACGCGGGCGGGGACGCCCGTGCGCGCGTCGGCACAAGGTGCGGGAGAGATAAGCCGTGCCCCTCAAACACCGGGCTCGACCTTCGTGGTGGCGGCAGCAATCGCTTACGGTGGTAGAGAGCCGGGGTGCGTTAGAGCGTTCGTTCCGCCGGGATGAGCCTGTGCACGGTGACGCGGATGGGATTTGGACGGTGCTCGGCCGCGCGCAGGAGAACTGTCATGCGCACGGTCGTACATCGCTCCCGCGCTCCAATTCATGAACCAGCGGCAGGTCCTCTCCATGCTCCTCCAATAGGGCTGCTCAATTCTTACGGCCGGACGTTGGACGCACTCAGAGCTCATTGATGGGGGTATGGCCAGAAGCGACAGTAGCCGAGCACCTCCTCCGACTTAATGGGCGCTTCCCGTATCCCGGCCTCTGTCCGTCGTCTGTGCGCACTGCTGAACTGTGCAGGAGATAGCGAAGAATGATTCACGAGCACACCCCTTCTTCTGCGTCTCCCGCTGTTCATCTCGAGGTGTCATGCAGTGTTTCGTCGAGGCTGCAGCGCGCAAGCAGCGAGGAACGGTGTATGGAATTGTGGCGGGTTCGGATTCCCTCATTCTGGCGGGACGTGCATCTGCACGATGATCCGCTGTGGTGAGTCGTGGACAGCGGGAATTGGACGCTGCTCGGCTCGACGCATGAGAGATACCATGCGCACGGTCATACATCGCTGCCGCTGGGTGGATCCGACTTGCGGCCGATGTCTCCCAAGGTCCGCCGCTGGAGCAGCGGACCAGGGAACGGCACTGGAGGGCACAACCATTCGGACGCACGAACCCTCGATGCACATGCTGACGCAAACCCACAGGCTATCGGCACACGCGTCCTGCAACGGACAACACACCTGGTCGATGGCGCGAAGGACGTGAACATGTCGAAAGACGTGTTCCTCCGGAGTATCCTCCCCATCGGCCTCCTCTTCAGCGCATCTCTCATCCTCAGCAACACGGCCTACCTGTATCTCTCGGTCGCGTACATTCAGATGCTGAAGGTACGTTCGCGCTAGGCTCCTCAGTCGAAGCGTGCGCTGACCTCGCGCAGGCGTTTACCCCCGTGGCGATTCTGCTCATCTCATGGACGTTCCGCATCCAAGACCCGAGCAAGCGTCTCGCAGTCATCGTGTTCATGATCTCGTCGGGCGTCGCACTCGCATCGCGCGGCGAGCTCCGCTTCAACCTCGTCGGCTTCCTCACGCAGGCTGCGGCCGTTGCTGTGCGTGACGTCCCATGTAATCTCCTAGATGTGATCGCTGACTGTCGCACAGTTCGAGGCATCGCGGCTGGTCATGATCCAGATCCTCCTGCACGGCATGAAGATGGACCCGCTCGTCTCGCTGCACTACTACGCACCGGTCTGTGCGCTCATCAACCTCGCAGTGCTGCCCTTCACGGAGGGCTTCGCGCCGTTCTACGAGGTCATGCGCGTTGGGTACGTCGTCCTCACTCCTGTGTAGTTGTGCAGTCAAGATCACCCACTGACGCGTCGCTGCAGCCCGCTGATCCTGATTTCGAACGCTGCGATCGCGTTCCTGCTCAACATCGCGGCCGTGTTCCTCGTGGGCGCCGGCAGCGGCCTCGTCCTCACGCTCGCGGGCGTGTTCAAGGACATCCTGCTCATCACCGGCTCAGTGCTCATCTTTGGCGCGCAGATCACGCCACTGCAGGTCCTCGGTGCGTCCTCTCCCTCCCGTCTCCGTTTCGTGTATCGCGTCGAGTGCTCATGCACACACGTACGCCGCAGGTTACTCGATCGCGCTCGTCGGCCTTGTCCTGTACAAGACTGCAGGGAGCAAATGATTTGCTTCGTCGTTGGCTCCGGCCTCGACCGGCGCTTGTCGACGCTTGTGATGGGTTTCTCTCGCTGTGGGGATTTCGCTCGTCCTGTTTTTTTCTTGTGTTCGCCTGGTGTACATCCGGACTTCCTAATTCTAGATACATATACAGCCTACAATAGATCTAAGATGCGGTTCCAGTGTGTGCTGCCACCTTCTCAACGTGTCGGAGCCCTGTGCCGTTAATGGGAGATCACCCAGTGCGATTGTTCCTCTCTTTCTGCCCCGTATATACTTTGAGTTGACACAATCGACAGGCCGACTGTTCTGCCGATGGCTGAGCGTCGCATCGCTGCGCTCCAAGTACGTCGGGACGAGATCAGGCTACTTGTCCGCTTCTGCGACAGATACGGCGGGTCTTTATCGATGCAGGTCCGCTCACCACTGGCAGCAGCTATCTTCAGGTGCGCTCGGTTGCGCCATCATCTCTCTTTTGGAAAGATCCCCACTCGCTCTTTCAGGACTGCCGAATGTCGCAAAATATGTGACGCTGTAGACCTGGTCGTATCGACCGAAAGTACTGAGTTCGATGGCCATGTGCTGCTTGATTCTGATGGTCACCAGTCGGTGAGGAAAAGTATAGTAGCCTGCAAGGGCGCAGAAATGGACTCACTTTTTGTTGGGTGCTCCCCTCTGAGTACTTATATATCGCCCAGTCGTTGGATCAGTGAACGCGGCGGACGCATGCGCACCGGGAGGCGGACGCATGCGCACCGGGAGGCGGACGCATGCGCACCGGGAGGCGGACGCATGCGCACCGGGAGGCGGACGCATGCGCACCGGGAACTCCGGAGTTCAAAGGGGGAGACGGCCGCTCAGGAGCACGGTGACCTGGGCGCTCACAGTGTCACTACAGCTTCTTCATGTTCTCTGTTCTCGCATCCCATGCTTTCGAAAATCGTCTACTTTCGGCATAATGTCTTGGGGAGCGGTTCACATGTGCGTGCTCTATAACCCCCGATGTAGTCGTCACGTCTCAGACGCGTCTTACAGGGGATTGTGTACGCTGCCGAGGAGGAAGGTACAGGTCGGACTGTCGCGCTCAAGGCTTCGAGGATCTCTTTGAACGTTGTTCGATCATCTCTGCGTCACGAGGCAAGGGTTATGCAACTCCTCCAAGGTCACTCTGCTGTACCAGTTCTTCTCGGCTACGCTCGCCGCCCACATTTCGAGTATATGGCCATGGAGCTCCTGGGCTCAAGTTTGCGCCGCCAAGTCAAGTCTGGCTGCGCCTTGAGCCTTGGTACTGTCGCCAGGGTTGGTGAGCAAATGGTCCGTCCTGCACCTCTCCTACTTAGACTCTTCGGCTCAGTCGTCTGTTGACATCACAGCTTTCCGCGTTAGAACACCTTGCATCGCATCGCATTGTCCATCGTGATATCAAGCCGCACAATATCCTCGTATCCTGCGTCGATAGCGCGCGCGTTGTTCTCGTGGACTTCAGCATCGCCCACCACCTTTCATCGGTACAAGCAACATTGGCATGCAACGACGGAAAGTCCCCGCTCGCTTTCCCGAGCGGCACCACACAGTTCTGCAGCCTAGAAGCTCATACCGGTGGTGGTACGTGATAATGTGTTCATGACTTAGCGATCGCTGATTATGAGTCCCTCAGCTCCTGATCCCCACGACGACCTCGAGTCCTTGGCCTACGTCCTCTTGTTCCTCTGCTTAGGCGACCTCCCTTGGCACGTCGCGGACCCCTATCGTTCTTCCACGGAAGTATACAAGCGATCGGTCATGGATACCTATCTCGCCAAGCAAGCACTCACCAGTTCGATATTTCCTGTCTCCATCCCACTCGAAATCGCGAACATGCTTGAGAGCGCAAGACGTCGCAAAAACAGCGATCTGTTCAGTTCCTCGATAACGAAACTGCGGTTGCAGTTTTGCAGGCTGGTGTCCTCCCTCGGAGAATGCAACAAGAATCCTCTCGATTGGACGCCAGTCCTCCCACTCGCATCTCCACCGCTATCTACCGCGCAACCGGACTCTGGGGACTGCGCGCCTAGGCAGTCAATCCACCTGCAGGATCGGCTGGACACGTACGATAACGAGGAGCCCATCAACGAGTACTTTACAGACAGCTACTATGGATCGGACCTCGGCGACTGGTTAGGCCCCGCGTTTGGACGTCTGCTCTCTTTGACTCTGCCCGCGGACGACACCGAGTTTCTGGACGGGCAGCTCCCAGAGATCGCTGAAGTTCAGATGTGCAGACTACCTCCTCGGGCCTGGTGAGGGCAAGCACCGAAGCCGGCGACGATGCCGTCGAGGACGGCAGGACGGCAGGACGGCAGACGGTCAAGCAGGAGTTCGACGACATCGACGTGCAGACATGATTTAGATCCTGTTTGGAAGTAGTCTTGTACGTAGACCTCTTTTTCTCGACGGACAGCCTCTTATTTTCACACGGCTATCCAGGTTCGAACCTGTCGTCGCCCGTGTACTCACGGGTTTCGTGTGTGGCTCTCGTTGTCACTTGGCGACATCTGTTGCAGCTGCTCCTGAATGATGCCACAATTCTGTCTCGTCAAGTTTATCATCGCGCATGGCTGACCAGCGTGCGTACGACACGAGCCACGCCTTCGATAGGAAGCCAAGGTCAACACACCGAGGTGAGGTGTACTTCAGCTAGCTGCGCTCATGCGGCGCTCGGCCGCGCGCAGGGGACTGTCATGCGTACGGTCATACATCGTTCCCGCTGGGAGAATACGATTTGCGGTCGATTTCCCCAAGGAGCATACAGGCCGACAAAAGGCGTTAGAGCGCAACCCTTCGGACGCCTGAACCCTCGATGCACATGCTGACGCCACCACACAGGCTATCGGCCGCGGCATGCAACGGACAACAAACATGGTTGAGATCGCGAAGGACGTCAACATGTCGAAAGACGTGTTGCTCCTGAGTATCCTCCTCATCGGTCTGCTCTTCAGCGCATCTCTGATTCTCAGCGACACGGCGTACTCCTATATCTCTCGGTCGCGTACATCCAGATGCTCAAGGTATGTTCGCGTTCGGCTCCTAGGTCGAAGTGTGCGCTGACCCCGCGCAGGCGTTCACGCCCGTCGCGATTCTGCTCATCTCGTGGACGTTTCCTCGTTGTGGTGAAATCGCTTGGTCTGGGTTTTGTTGTGTTCCCCTGGTGTACATCCGGACTTTCTAACTCTAGATACATACAGCCGACAATACATCTAAGACGCGGTTGCAGTGTGTGTAGGCACCTTCTCAACGTTATAGCGTGTGAGTCCTGTGCCGTCAATGGGAGACTACCCAGTGCGACCGTTCCTCTCTTTCTGCCACGTATATAATTGGAGTTGACACAATCGACAGGCCGACTATTCTTCCGACGCTGAGCTTGCATCGCTGCGCGCTGAGAACCAAGTATGAGGAGGTACTCCAGGACGAGATTCTACTTGTCCGTTTCTGCGACAGACACGGCGGGTTTGATCAGTGCTGCTAAGTACACTGGACGCCGGACGCAGGTTCGCTCACCACTGGCACCAATCTTCAGGTGCGCTCGGTTGCGCCATAGTTGGCCTTTGCTCGGAACTGTACGCAGGTCAATGCGCGAGGTGAGTCTGCTTGCTGTCCTGGGGGTCTCGTCCGTGTCACGGTGGGCTTACAGTCTGCTTCCTCTTCGGCGGCTGCGACGAACAGTGCGAGGGAGAGCACGAGAAGAGCGAGTCGGACGAGTGAGCGCATCGTGTGCACTTGCCGAGATGAGGGACGACGAGGAAGATGGAGGTGGAGACGAGAGGGTGAGCTGAGTACTGCTTATATTTCCCCACCAGGACCCAGCGCTGTATGTTTGAACGTTTAAAGGCCGGGATGCCCGTAGTTCGTTGCGGTGGCTGGCACTGAACCTTAGAAAGCTTCAATCGACATATCAGCGTTCGCAGCTAGATGCTGGGACTGCCTTGCGTTCCATGGCCGCGCGGGGAAGATTATTCAGAACTGTCGGCCACCAGGAAGGTCATTCGAACTGGAACTATAGGACAATACCCAGTCGCTTGTCTCGTCTCGTCTCATTGTACATTTCGTAAGCTCTCCGAATACCCTCATAGTACAATATACCCCCTAATACCCGCTCTCCAGGTGTCGGTCTCTATGTTTGTCCCCGCATATGCGTCTCGTATGCGGCTCACGTCGTCACTTGTCGACGCCCGTTGCGGTTGCTCCTGATTGATGCGGCATTTCCAGTGTGTCAACGTACTCATCATCATGCACGACTGGGCGTACGCACCGTCGACACCGACATGAGCCGCGCCTCTCCAAAGGAAGCCGAGGTCCGCGGCTGCAAGAAACTGAGGTGAGTACGGGCTCAGTTAGCGCACGATCCTGATGTCATCACCATCTTCAGCAGGCATGGCCCTGGCGAGAAGTAAGAAGGCGAGCATGGCAGAGACGGTCGCGAGACGCATTCGGATTTTGAGAACGGATAGGCCGCGATGGGGAGTGGACAAGTGTGCTTTCTATCGACTGTCGGTGGGTTCCGTCCTGCCCTGCCTGCTGACTTAAACTGAATCCGAGTCCCTCCGCCACAGCTTCTCACAGTCCATGCACACTGCCAGACTGTCACGGTGCGGCGTTGAGTCGCAATTGTGAGTGCGTGCCTGTGTCGTTGATCGTCCTGCGCTGACACTCTCGCAGCTTGTCGTAGTCGTAAATGACCGGAGAACCGTTGCGATGTGCTCGGCGGTTGAAGGGCATTTGTGCGCACGGTGGCGCCTCAATCTAGAACGCCGGGGCTTCGGAGGAAACATAACCGGCAGGTAAATGACCATGGCAGCATGGCCGTGTTCCACTGCGCCGCCACGTCTCCAACCTGTTCGTCATTGCGCACACTTTGAGTCTCGTATCCTTTTGCACCATTGACGCCATAGGAGTCCGACGTCCACCGTATATGCGAGGGCATCGCTTCCATTGAACCCCCCCTTATCCGTCGTGTGTTGTCGCCATTACTGGAGCGCACGCAGGCTCTCCCAGCGACCGTAACACGACAGGTACGCAGACGGTGAGTTCTTGCCTCGCATACTCGTAGTTAATGGCGCATTGCACCCCTCAAACAGCGTGCCTTACTCCGGAAGATTCTGTTTTCACCTCGTAACGGCTCACAAACTGCGGTCTGCGGCCCTGATTGCAAGGCCCGCTCAGCCCCGCTCATCAACGAGGGTGCTAGGTTCCTGTCATCTGAACTGAGAGTATCGCCCATTCCCGACCTGCAACACCGCCTTGTCTAGGTGGCTTGCGGCCTGCCGCCACAAACGATGGGCGCGACAGAGAAGCATGTGGAGGCGATGTGGTATTGTCCTCAGCGACGCGCTACAACCGCAGCTGTCCTAGAATGCCTTCGCAGGCTCCTGGGCAGTTCAATCAGGCTCGAACAGTAAGTAGCATTTGAGTATCATCCTCGGTCGCTACAGTTGAAACTCACACCAGGTACGCTGAAGGCAGAGGTACTGGCACGCCTCTTCGTCCCTCATGTCCCATTGCTAGGACAAGATGCAGATAACCTCCCGCATATCGGTGTTCGCCTTGATGGGGGTCACGGTCCTNAACAAGATGCAGATAACCTCCCGCATATTGGTGTTCGCCTTGATGGGGGTCACGGTCCTCAACATGACATTCATCCTATACCTCCTCAATGCACTGGAGGCCATGCTTCCTACAGAACACCAGTACAGTACGTCTTGCACCGTCGTTTGAATAGCACTAACTGATAGAACGTGTCTCAGCATACGTAGAAGATGACTTTCCCTCTCAGCTACCCCTCCGGCTCCCCTCGGTCGGACTCGTCCTCGCGAACGGGGCC
>WJSG01022975.1:0-11199 GCA_016618145.1 Sanghuangporus lonicericola
GCGCCCGGGAGAATACGTGTACTGCGGGCAGTACTGCCTCAAGCGCACGGAGGCACTGACTGCAGAGGAGTACTGCGGGTTGTCATCGAAGGTACATGAGTCTCCTCACGTCGTACGGGCCGTGTGATTCAGTACTCATACTCCTCGTAGGTGAAGAGGAAGTGGGCGGACGGCCTGGTGAAGAAACCAAAGTTCAAGGATGTCCGGGTCCGGATCGCGACTCGGCGCGACTACAGACGGGAGGCGACTTTCCAGGAGATCTCTGCTGTGTGGGCGGACAAGAGCAACCCATACAGGGGCCACGTCTCTGAACAGGAGATCATTGGAGCCTACGAGCGTGGCGAAGAGGTGCGTGGTGTGGCGCATCCAAGTCCTCGGGTCGTTGGGGTCTGACTCACATCTGACTGCTTGCAGAGGCTGCTCATGTGGAAAATGGAGTGCGTCGGGTACGACGAGGGCTTCTTGAAGGAACTAGTTAGCAAGCTCTGAGCCCCTCCCTGCCAAGGGCCCGTATTTGTATGAGTCCTGCGCGCAAACACGTCTGGCATCTATCTGAGCACTCGCGGGCGGCGACGAAGCTTACATTAGGGCCACAATCCTCTCACGATCTCTACGATGGCATGGTCCATCGCAGCATAGTGCTCCGCGTCCGTCCGTCCGCGCTGTGCCGGGGTATCTGCCACTCTGGGTTTCGGCAGAGTGAACGGGCTGGTCATGCTTCCCAGGTTGTCCGTCGGTTGCCACCGATCCTCTGAGGACATCGGACCCATGTTGTGGATATTCGAACAAAAGACCCTGTGGAAACTCACTGTGGGATAGGAATGAGAGCCTGCAGCTCGAAGTTACAAAAGCCGCCGGTCCGTCACAGTCTCAGACCGGGGAAGACGTATCGGACACCGAAGAGGACGCCAACATCTCCAACTGTATCTTCTTCTCACTCAGCACCCCCTGGCCAGTCGCTCGCGATTCCCGGATCACATCTTTCCGGATCACATCCTTCGGGTCAGCGAACTCCATGGTGGAAGTCACCATCGCATCCGAGTCGGCCGTTCGCGTACTGTTGAACACAAGCGTCGACTTGGTGTTTGCCGCAGTCGTGTAGCAGTCGTCCTTCTGCGTGAACCCATTGTTGACCGCGTACACGATCACCGTCGGCGCGAGACCCTATCATTCTCATCAGCATGAAGCCGGGGGAGGGTCCTGGGGCCCGGAACACTCACAGTGACCTGTGGCATGATCTCATACACGACATACAGCGCGTTCAGCCCGTGGAGGCCATCCACCGGCGCCATCTTGAACAGCGTGAACTCGACGATCTTCGCGACGGCGATGAGCGCGCCAGACTCGACGATGAGCATGATCACGCGGCTGTAGCGGTCCGTGCTCTCGACTTGCAGGAGCTGGCGCGTCCGCGTGGTCATGTGCCTACGTATCGTACGCGGGATTAGCTCCCCAAGGACGAGTGTGCGCGAGTGCCAGTAGGAGACGCACCAGATCCGGCCTGCGATCAAGGCTGTGACGACGATGTTCGCAGTGAGGGAGATGACGAAGATGCCCTGGCCCCAATGCGCGATCTCAACGGGGTTCGGATGGGGGAGCAGCCACTGGAAGATCGAGCCGTATCCGCAGACTGCGGACACGTCAATACCGGGTTCCGGAGCGAACAGGGGGGAGACGCAGGACTTACTGAACTCGCCGATGACCATGATGGTGGGGGGAATCGCAATCCAGAGCTTCTTGCCCCAGACTACGTACAGTCGCCAGGCTATGACCAAGTCGCCCATTGCGAGCTACATAGCAGAGTCGCAGTGCGATGAGACACGGCCATCAAGAGATACGGGCACACGAAGAAAACTGGGACGTACGTTGGTGATGTAGATGCAGTCCTTTGCCATGTTCAGCCGGACCGAGATGTTTGCAAAGTACGGGATGGTCCCGATGGTGTCGCGGTAGAGAATGAAGCCTTGAATCAAACGAACGAGTGCGAGCGCCATATGGACTGTCGCGAGTATATACCTACGAGCAAGGCATCGTTCAGCGTCGGATCGCGGGAGAAGAAGATGACTGCGGGTACGCACAAAATAACGATGGACGCCGTCGTGAACCTGTTGAAGCCCTCCCTCCGTTTCCTGTAGATGCTGTATATCGTCATCCCGAAGAGGAAGGTGAATAGTCCTGTGCGCGAGCGTCAGTGAGCACCGATGCCAGCTGCAGCGACGACTGTGACACTTACCCCAGAAGAACGACTCGAGCCATCCTCCGATGAGATAGGCCTCGTCGATGGGGAAGAACGGACGGCTGAGACCCATGCTGGAGGTCGGGGCAACAGGATTCCAACGTCCGCGGACGGGAAGCAAGGGAAGGCTAATCCTCCGATCGGCAGAATATTATGGCCGGGCTGTGGAGAGAAGCCTCCATTTCGTCAACTTGACAGATATACGCGGTACTCTCGCTGCCGGTAGGAACCACGGCCGCCGACCAGCGTCGGGCATCGGGAAGCAATGCATGCGGGGGAGAGAGAAGCTGCCGGAGTGGACTATGCATCTGCGTTCTTATCAGAGAAGCAGAGAAGGTGCGCGTTGACGTGATGATACATACATAATGTGGATGGAAGAGATGGGACGAACGCCCCGTGCGCAAGGCCGCAGGCACTGGTAGCAGAGCTGCGGTCTCACCGTGGGAAGCACGGTGATCATCGTCGTGAGTGCATCATGGTGTGGTTTGAGAAAACGTCTCGCTTCCAGCGAGCGCTGTTGGAATCTCACGACCGTTGCCTGCCGTTGCGCTCCGCTCATTTGATATCTGTCATGAACAGAGATGAGATGAGGTCAGGGGACATCACTGCGAGTTCTACGGGCACGATAGTGGGAGTGTTCGCACCCTGACACCTCGACTGGAAGGTTGATAACGTCATGGCCGCGCCGAAGAGGGCGGTGAGCAATCCGAGCGCGCGAACGATAGAGAGTCTTGGGGCCGTCAGGTAGGACCGATTCGAGAATCGGCGGACTGCCGGGATGGCGATTTCGAACGCGACGCATGATGTTACGCCGGGACGTGGGCTGGGGATCGCGTCCAGGTGGCGTCCAGGAGAGACCCGCTGACCGACAGAAGAACGAGGCTCAACTCATCCGAAGGATAAGTACCTGAATAGGCTGCAGAACTATGTGGACTTATTTAGCGTTGTGTTGCTGGAAGGAATGAGCGGGTAGACGTGAGTGCTCACATTGATGAAACGTACTGTTGCTTTCCAGAGCACATTCTTACACCGCCGACATGTCGTGCAGTGAAGCCGTGTCCCTTCTCCCACTGCGTACCTCTATACCCATGAGTACGGGACTTTGCTGTGTGCGAGTCACAACAAGAGCCTAGGGGTTCACAGTCGATCCGACTCACGCTTACCCGTGCGAGGCAAGGCTCCGTACATTCGACGCATCTCAAGCCGCCTCTTTGGCCTCGAAGCTTACAAACGTGATGCCTTGCTCCGGCAACTGGACCTGCTGCATTGCACGGTTGGCGTTGCGGCAAGGTGATCCTCTAGCAGAGCTTACCGCCGGGGCTACTCACGCGCATGAAGAATCCCGGACAGCAAGTGGGTCGCCTGTCTGTTCTGCCCGTCGGCTGGTCGAAGCGCAGGTGCGGGGTCTCCTGAGATTTTCTACTGATACATTGCAGCGGTACTTCTCCGCGACTTCTACCTCATGCTGCTGCATTGATCTCCCATGGCTTCTTCCTGACTTCAGCTTGTGACTCGCTCGGAGGGTCCGACTGCGTCACGGTAACATCGGTCAACCGTGTGTAAGAGATAAGAAGTGAGGGATCAAGGCGCACGCTCAGCACATTCGGGATGACCTTGTTGTTGGGAATCTCGTCTGTCCGCCCCTGCTCGATCAAGGTCTTCAACTGAGCAAACGTCAAGGTCTGCGGCTCTTCCTCCGTCGATGACGCTTGAGACGGTGCTTGAGACGACACATGAGCGGTCTGGCCAGCCCGCGCTACGCGAGCCTCCTCAACGGTAACAGAGGACCCAGAGAGGCTGTTCTTCATCGGTACAGGCGTTCTTCCTTCAGGGAGCTGAGATGGACGACATACCGGTTGAAGTAGAAGACTTCTGAGCGCAACAAGATGTCGCGCTTCTCCTCATCCGTCTTGCCCTCCAGCACTCCGCTACTCAAGATTCCTGCAATGCCTTGCTTCCACCGATGTGAGCGGGCTCGAGCAAGCGTGAAGACGCGAAAGCGAGAGCACCTGAAAGTCGTTGTCGCTGGCAAAGTTATGTGCAAGGAATCGAGATATTGGGGCCTCCTCTCTAGCATCAAGGTGGTTATCCGCAGGAGATGACATGATTGTGCAGCAGGAAGATTTCAAGTTCAAGTTAAACCAGCACACGCGCGGGTTTGCGCGCGCAAGGCGCCTACCACGTGGCTATCGGCAGTACCCGCCGAGCTTCAGCCACAATTTGGCCGTTCGTACTAACTTACTTATTTGACTTTCGACTCCCTCGTAATGAGCCCTCATCTCCTCTGGAAGCCAAGACTACTTGTGTGCTATTCTCATATCCTTTAGAGATGATGCGGTGAGAGTTCATCATCCCTGACGCACCAGTTGCGCTTGGCCACGCCGCCCACTCGCCGCTCAAGAAGGCGAATGCGCCCACAGCGCTCTTCTTCCCACAAAGACCTAAGTGATAGAATCTGCTGACGATATGTACACGCCGATGTCTGTGGGTGTCGCTTTACGTCGGCTTCATTCTCTTCCGCCGTCATGTCCCTGTCGGACTTCCCTATCGACGAGTCCTATCTCATTGCCGGATGGCTCGAGTCGTTCTTCTGGGGCAAGTCTATGCTAATTTGTTGACCACATGAATCTGACGAGATTTCTATAGGATTCTATACCTTGTTGTTCTCCCTGACCGTGTACGGCATCTGGAGGCGACGCCGACATGGCGTAAACTTGTTCACCACAGGCTCAATCGTACTGCTGTAAGTTCCAGCTGCTGCTCCGCGACACGGACGTCTGACGAATTTTGTGCAGATATATGCTCGCTACCGCTCACATGGCTCTCGCACTGGTACGCCTCGTCCAGGGGTTCATTTTGTACCGCGACACCATAGGTCCTATCCTTTACTTTGCTGATATCTCCGTCCGGCTCAACATGGCAAAGGACTACATCTATATCACGAACGTAGGTGCAATTGTCATACATATAGCCCATGTCATGGCTCATTGAAGCGTACAGATGGCCCTGGGTGATCTCATAGTCGTGTGGCGGCTATACGTGGTTTGGGGCAGGAAGATGTGGGTCTCTGTTCTTCCAGTCTCGATGGTACTCGGCGAGTTCGGTGAGTTGTGTCATACTATACTATGGAAGCGCACCCCTGACTTGTTCATAGTTGCCGGCTACGGCTCAATATCACAGTGGCTGCTCCCGAAACCCGTCCCACAGACAATGGTCCGCTGGGGTACTGCCATGTTCGCGATCTCTCTTGCAACAAACGTCCTCGTCACGGTCACGATCGCCTCTCGAATCTGGTAAGGGTTCCTTTCTGCGCCCAGGTATCGAGCTGATTAACTTGAAGGACTGCTCATTCCAGGTATATTACGTCGCGCTCCCGCTCAGCACTGGGTGCCTCGAGTCCCCACGCTCGGGTGATCCTGCTCATAATCGAGTCTGGCGCACTAATCTCCGCGGCGAAGCTCACAGAGTTTGTCCTTTTTAAGCTGGCGCCGCTTGATGGACTGGACGGCCTCAACGCACTGTACCTCGTGTACGAAGCCATGCCTCAGATCACCGTGAGTTTTCTCTATAAGGGTACTTATTGTTGTATGGCACTCATGTTACCGCAGGGACTCGTACCGACGGTTATAGTCTACGCGGTGAACCATGGGTTTACACAGACGGACGGCTACTACTCCGGAGCCGTCACTAACACGGTCGGGCTTGGAACCCGCTCCGGAGCTGTCTGCGAGTCCGACGGTCCTCTCGCGAAGTTCTCCTCTCACGGATGCGATATCGATGCATAGGTTTTTTACTCATACTTCACCGATGAAGTCGAAAATGTTATTCGATGTGTTAAATCATCGCCACGGTGGCGGCGCCTCGCTCGTACTAGCTAGTGTCTCATGCGCCCACACTGCAGAAGCTGTTAGTTCCTGAACTTGTTCGCCGGCGCAGATCAGCGGTCTCTATACGCACCAGGATCGTCAGGGGACATCGCTGCTGCACTGCCCGGTATAAGTGCTCAACTCAGATGATGTTGCCTAGTGGCGTCGACGAGGTACTTACAGTACATACATAGGAGGAGTTGGCCCGTATATAGTAATCTAGACGCCCGCGGTGGCACGAAGCCACGTCACCTACTACTAGTACTTACTCCTACTTAGCTCTTAACGTTGACCTCGATGTTCGACTCTACGACATCTGCTGTCAGTTCACACATCGCGTAACTCTACAAGACATACAGACAACTGCAAGCTCCCATACGACTTCCCAACCGTCACCTCGGAGGCTTGTCACCTCCCTCGGCACTTATGCGGCGCTATTGAACCCCTCACACTCGGAAGCTTCGGCAGCAGGCAATGCTAGGCAAGGTTACTCGGCGTTTTGCCCATTTGTCGATCTTCCGTGGACAACGCTCAGCTTCTTGATATCTGCGACTCCCCGTCAAGTTGTGATACGCTTGAGTACCAGCGCTGATGGTACGCTTCCTTAGCCTGACGCCCGGGCGTTGCATGTTCCCGATATCCTAGCTTCCTTTCCCCCCGCCTTGAAGTGAGCACAGAGGCTTTCTGCTGACGAGCAGCTCACGGACTACCACACGACAGAGATCTACAGTTCCACATTTCATCTCACCAGATGGGTGATCTTGTCTCGGCCCCCATGTTCTACGCCATCGTATCCGGAGTGACTCTCGTGCTTCTCGCACTTGTTCTGCCTAGAAGACGCAGGGGGCTACCACTTCCTCCAGGCCCACGTTCACGCCCCTCCATAGGCAACCTCCTGGACATTCTGAAGCAGTACGAGCACCTCCGCTTCAAGGCGATGTGCGAGAAGTACGGCGAGTCTACCACTACCGTTTGCAAACCACATACCTGTGCTGACTTGAAACTTACAGGCGATATAGTCTACCTTGGTGCCCTCGGAATGCCCATCATCGTACTCGGAACGCAGGAGATTGCAATTGATCTACTCGAGAAACGCTCCGCGAAGTATTCCGATCGCCGTTTCTCCGTCATGGCCGACATGTGAGCTATCTCAGCTCAACCCTGTGAGAGAACGTCGTAACTGAAGGCCATTCTATCTAAGCACAGGCTTTGACTGGTTCTTCGATATCAATCCGTACGGTCCACAGTGGCGGAAGGCGCGGCGGGCGTTCTCCGAGACTATGAACGCGAATGCGGCAGTTCAATACAGGCCAGTGGAGGAGAGCGCGGTGCGACGCTATCTCCACAAACTGGTTGACCAGCCCGGGAAGTATCGGGAGAATGCCCTGCAGTAAGTGAGCACCAATTTACCACAGCTACCGCGCGGTAACCATGGAACACAAACAGCATGTTCAACGCGACCATAATCACCATCGCATACGGTCTCGACGTCCACGCGAAGGCCGAGAACGAAAGTATGTCAAGATCGCAGAGCAGACAATGAGATCGTTCAACATCGCGTTCACGCTTGGGGAGTACCACGTCGAGCAGTTCCCGTTCTTGCGGTATCTTCCTTCTTGGTTCCCCTTGGCTAACTTCAAGCGGGAGCTGCCTCGATGGAGGGCGGACGCGAGCCGGTTGCGGGACGTGCCCTGGGACGCTGCCATGGAGGCAATGGTACGCGGCTCATGATTGTCTGCGATGCCAGTTACTTGACATGATGATAAAGAGTCGGGGGAACGCCACGCCCTCCATGGCGAGCACTCTCATTGGCGATTTTAGTGACACCGTGGAGGAAGACGTCATTATAGCCAAGGGTGCATGTGCATCTGCGTACGCTGGTGGGTACCTCCATCTCTTTGCATTCGATACACAGTCTCATACGCCCCTGCAGCTGGTGCAGATACTGTATGTTCCCAAGTTCCAATTTGCAACTTCCAAGCTGACGACATCGACTGCGGACAGACGTTCGCCACGTTCACCATGTTCGTCGCGGCAATGGTGCTGTTCCCGAAGGCACAGCGACTCGCACAAGCCGAGCTCGATGCAGTGATTGGCCCCGACCGTCTCCCGACTGTGTCCGACAAATCTTCGCTGCCATACATCTCTGCCTTGATCACGGAGGTCTTCCGGTGGCAGCCGGTCGTTCCGACTGGCGTTATCCACTTGGCGATGGAGGAAGACGAGTACAGAGGCTATCGTATCCCACGTGGTACCGTCGTCATACCGAACCCATGGTATGTCTCCTTGCGCCCCACGATAGTGCTGTCTTGACAAGCGGTTCTTGATCAGGGCATACTCGCGCGACCCAGTGGTGTACCCGGATCCCGAAGAGTTCCGACCTGAACGCTACTTGAGGGATGGCAAGGTCGAGCTGGGTGATCGTGGTCCAGCTGCATTTGTATTCCCGATATGGACGAAGGTGTGTTCGACTCCTCTCAGCCTTTCCGTATGTACGTACTCATCGCACCATTGTGCTCCACAGAGTCTGCCCTGGACGGTACTTTGCTGAGGAAATGCTCTTCACCACCATAGCTTCCGTCTTGCACTGTTTCAACATATCACCCCCCAGAAATGAGTGGGGAGAGCCTGCGAAGTTCGAGTTGAAGTTCCTTGATACGTCTCCTATGTGAGTGCTCCTGGTTTGGAGGTTCAATTTACTAGCCGTTCATCACGGGGCTCTTGTTGTCTGTCGTAGGCTCCCGGAACCGTTCGAGTGTGGTATACGACCGCGATCGATGATAGCGAAAGAGTTGCTGCGCGCGCTCTGCTCGGAGTCGGAACTCCGAGCACTTTAGCTGTATGGCCCATGACACTGACATATCGTCGACGACCGCAACACCATGCCAGAGCCAGAAGATTGATATGAACAGAGGTGAGCTACGTGTACTTACTGGGAGAGAGATCACTTCATGATGGTCGTAAAAGTTCACAGTCAGCAGCTGTGACACTCCTCGGTGCCCGTGAACCAGCAGAAGCTCGGGTTAGCACGTAATGGGCGAACCGCCTGAGAGCTCGGACCTCGGAACATACGCAGCAGGCGAAATCAAGGGCGCNTCGGAACATACGCAGCAGGCGAAATCAAGGGCGCGACCGCGGGGTGTGCAGGTCTAGCACGCTATTCTTGACATCTTGATCTTCTACCTGAATGCACATCTCACGAGCGGTGACCGGTGAACTCACCCATGTATGTAATCGGCGCCAGATAGCGACTGTGTGGTCGAGCATGCGATTTCTGATGCACGAGAAGCGGTGGGCGGTCTAGTGCTTCTACGACAGGACAATTTGAGTGGAGCCTAGTCCTTACGAGAGGCTTTGCCTATCGATGAGCTCTCCCGTGACAGGCCGTGTTCCAACTTCCACACGACACGCCCGATGTGATCCATCGCAGCAGGCGCATGACCTAGGGCTTGAGGGACCCCTTATAATTGATCCCGGTTTTCTGCAGAATGTGAGTCGTTCACCATTCGATCAAAGCGCTACTCAACTACTTACCTCCAGTTCCATAGTAGTCGCCATGAGCTCCTTTGCGCCACAACCGCCGCCCGCCACCGCGCTGGGTCGTTATCGCGTAAGTACCCCAAGCTCACTGGAGGACGATGCTCTCGAGCTGAGATGGACTGCACAGCTCCTCTCTCCTTCAGCAGGCGGTGAGTTTTGCGCTTGACCCGGCTCCGATAGAGGGAAAGGTGATACGACCTGCTCTTAGTGCGCGTCTCGCCAATATGTCTCGGTACGATGTCTCTTGGTCAAGCGTGGAACCAGGCTATGGCCGGTGGTGAGTAGCCACAGTTGCGACTCCGAGTCCTAGTCCCAGTATGTGACTCATTCACCGATATGTGATGTAGGAACCACCCGACAGGAGGCTTTCGAGGTATCTCCAGTCCTCCGGGAATACTAGTGGTCGATGATGAGGCTTCAGGCTAAACGATCGACCCTCTTGTCAGTTCCTCGACACGTACTTCAAGAGCGGAGGCAACTTCCTCGACACTTCTACGAACTATAATGACGGCGAGGTACGTTTCCTCTGAGCTATGCAACTCGCCACCTAACAGGATAACTGTGACAGACTGAAGAGATCCTCGGGGCTTGGATGACAGAGCGACGGAACAGAGACCAGATGGTCATCGCCACGAAGTACACCATCGGGATCAAGAATATCGATCCAGAGGTGACAATCAAGGTGCGTGCAGGATATCTCCACTGGTGTAGCGAAGGGTTTGAATTGAGCTCCATTCGACTTTGCAGGCCAACTACCAGGGAAACCATCGCAAGAGCCTTCTGCTCACGGTAAGAGAACACTCACTTGCATGTGGATCTGTGAAGCCGACACAGCCTTAGGTACAAGAGAGCCTTTCCAAGCTGCAAACGACATATCTAGACGTCCTATATTTGCACCTGTAGGATGACATCCGAACCGTCCATCTCGCAATGCTGATAGGACCCTAGATGGGACTACTCTACCTCCATCCCCGAAGTCATGCAAGCACTCGATTCGCTCGTCAAGACGAACAAAGTGCTCTACCTCGGCATATCAGACACGCCAGGTACGCTATAGGTTTACCAATTTGCGTGTATCAATTTACCTATTGGTCACGATCGCCCGCAGCCTGGATAGTCGCGAAGGCGAACGACTACGCCCGAGAGCACGGGATGGCTCAATTCGTCGTCTGTGCGTAGCGTTCTCGGGGAGCGCACCACCCGATTTATGTGACCTTCGGTCCGCAGATCAAGGTGCATGGAACCTCAAGGAGCGCGACCTCGAGCGCGAGATAGTGCCAATGTGTCGTGCTGAGGGCATGGGTATTGTTCCTTGGGGGGTTCTTGGACAGGTATGCGAATTTCCAGACCTCTCCATATTTATCGCCCTGACCGGTCTCGTTTTTCCAGGGAAAGTTCAAGACCGAAGCGGAGCTCAAGGCCCGCAGCGCGATCCGTTATGGTATGCCCCAGACCGAGGGCGAGAAGAAGGTCAGCCAAGCTCTCGAGAAAGTAGCGAGCGAGATCGGCGAAGGCACGACACTCAGTGCGGTAGCCGTCGCATGGGTCCTCGCGAAG
>WJSG01022986.1:0-13594 GCA_016618145.1 Sanghuangporus lonicericola
AGATGTCACGGCAATGTTGGTATGTCCTCTTCCCAGCTTCGCCGCTCACTGGCCTGATATGTTGCATCAGGACGCACTCGTGGAGTATGCCGGCTGTGGCTCACTACAGTCACTGGACGTTTCCTTGCAGTGCATGGACATCAATTCATTACCTTTCGAGGACGACGCCGAGATGACTCCTGTCACGCTATCTCCGGGGGAGTGCGTACGGATTCTTGATCTAGAGACCCTCGCTGCTCGGATACACAGCCATGCGCCTTCGTTGAGGAACACATCGCTGGACCTGTGGATAAAGAGTGAGGAAGTACAGACATTGCGCAGAGGAGATGAGATACCTAGTCCGGAGCAATGGGAGTGGGCGTAAGTAATCGGTGAGATGTATACCTCCGTCTCAGGCGTCTCATGATCTGAAGCGACTTGTTGATTTGCTCCAGACTTGCCACGGCCGGCATATCCGCGTTTTCGACCAGCGAAAAGTCGCTAAATAACGACTCCCCGTGCATGCCGATTTAGGCGCCTTTAGACGATGGCTTCCCAGACCACAATGCATCCCACCGTCGCATCGAAGCATCTTCCCCGCTGCACAAAGTTATGCGTCTATTTCTGACCTTTGGAGGGAGTCGCCGAGGAGTTTGGCGTCTCACGATCTCGACCTCTCCCGCGATCTCCCTTATCTGCGTGGACGCCACCCCAGCCTTACGACACGGGCCCACACAAGCGCCATCTACGCAAACCACGAGAGTCATTTGCTCCTCACTACGGGAACCCGCAGCATTACGTCTGAAGCCGCAGTCGTCGGAGTCCCCGACTTCCATCGGAGCACGCTCTGGTCGCTGAGTTCTGGTGCCCGAAGGTCGACTTCATCCCGCGAGAAAGGGTATCAATTTTGCAGATCGCGCTTCGTCGTGCCATCTGCTACAAGGCATACACTGCGCGTTTCATGGACGCATGTGTGCGACGTACCCGTGCTTCGGGGGATGATGATGAGCGACAGGACCCTTGACGACTCGAGTCGTCCTTCCTGATTCATTGCGACAACCACGTACAGAACATGGTATCCCTGTAAGTGATTACAAAAGCTTTGTCAGATGCCGCCTACTCATGGACTGGCTGGCCGTCGAACAGAAGTAGCCCGCTTCTGCAATTCTCTTCCAGACGTAATGTGGAATCTATCCAGTTCAGTTCCGCGGCAGCCAACGCGTTTGGAAGATGATACGGCCGCTCATGACGGTCGTATACCAAACGCTCGCGAAGCCACCATCACACATGCGGGATGCCGATCGTACGTTCCTTCTCACTCGGGCCCCATGATGAGAAGCATTGACACACGTATTTCACTATATACAACGTATACTCGTTACCAGAGATGCTCCTCCTGCTCTCGGCCACGCCCTGCGGTCTGGCCCTATCTCGAACATTGCACGTCCGTGACAGTCGGAGGGAATGCCGCACTGGCAACACCACCAAGGGCACACACGGGACGCCTTTCGTACTTCCCTGGATCCAATCAGACGGTGCGTCACGACTGCTCGTCTAGTTATCGTAGACACATCTGATTCCGTTTGGAGTAAACAGTCGTCTGAGGCGTGCGTTCGTAACATAGCGACTCATCACGACATTCTGTGCCATGCCTCGGTCTGGCTACATTGGAATCGCGTTGGAATCGTGAGTACCTGTAGCACCTCCCTCGAGGCTGCGGCTGCAATTTCGAGTGCATCAGCGAGGGAAGGCAGTACCAATGGAAACTCACGAACATCTGTCTGCAGATACATCCATCCCCCAGGCGATCTCCGACTTCGGCACCGAGCTCAGCGCTCGTCTCATATATCCGCACACCCCAAACGCTCCCCGAGTTCGGCGCATGCACGGTAACCTGCATAATGACCGCTCATGCGAGTCACGATCCTCCCCACATGCGGTACGCGTTTCTGTATTCGCTGAGCCAGAGACCGCATACTCAACGACTTCAGCTGCGTCTCTATGGGGAGAAGGCTGGGGCGCATGCAGTCATTTGCCGGACACATGCGCGATGTGCTGTGCAGGCAATGATACCCCGATGCAAGTCTTGAGCAGTCGAAGTGCAACTCGAAGGCAGACAACTTCGTGAACGCATTCGGGATGCGGAGGACGCACTTCTATAGGCACGTCAATGGGCGGAATATACGACGAGGGTACAGCGATGAACGTACCATCCACTTCGTGATGTCCAGGTGAGTGTCATCACACATAAGAACCACGTTCAAGGAAAGGGCTTGCAGCGACGGTAGCTCCAGTTGTTGGAGGGCGGGAACGTAAAACTTCCTACAGCATCTCGCGCTGAAGATACTCAGTTTCAAGTGAACTGGTCGGGTGTCGGAGATGATTGTTCGAAGCACTTGCAAATTAGGCTCGAATTCTTCAAAGTCATTGATGTGGACGGTCGACACGTGGCAAGGAAGTGCGAGACCATAGAGGGCCATCATAGAGCCTTCGACGTAGCGCAGGGAGGCCCACGGATTTTCAATATCCGGATCGAATTGCGCCCTGTCCTCCCGTCGTGGGTATTCCTTGGGATTGCGAACAATCAACGACTCGAGCTCGGGATAGGTGCGCAGGTAGTCCGCGGTGTATGGCGTGAACACGCCGGGCTCCACGACGAATGTGCGTACGCAGGGGTAGCACAATCCGAATGCCAGTGCCGCTTGACTCTGGTCCCCGTCCGACGCGTCTGAGGAAGTCGGCCCTGGATGGGAGACTCGCAGCTCTTCGAGTGTGTCCCTGGACCCGCGGACTAACAGGCTCACGTCAGGGCAGCTGTTGGGCCACCAGTCCGCCTCGTCTGTCTTCATCTTGAGCGAGACTCGGACCAGTTTCGACTGCAGACTCTGCAGCAGCTCGGCCCCGATGGGGCCCACGTTGCATAGTTCGAGGTGTCGCAAGCTGCTTAATGCAGCAATGGCGCTGGACACGCCGCTGTTCTCGAGAAGCACTTCCTCCGGGTGTAGGATCGTCAGAGAAACGAGCTTCGAGCGCGCTCTCATCTTGACGAAGAGCTCCCTGAAACTTTCACTGGATGATCTTCCCATGCTGTCCATCTCGAGGCGGAGGGCACAAAACATTGGGAGGCGATCGGAGCAGCTCGAGAGCATGTACTTGCTGAACCCTTCTACGACGTCGCGAGATGAGAGTCGGACTTCGCTCAGAAGGAACCGTTCGCCCAAGTCGTGGAGATAGCGACAGGTACGCATCATCCTCGAGATTGTCGGCTGGTCGGCAAAACTTTGGATGAAGACCAAAATATCAAAAGGCAGCTTCAAAGCCATCTCTGAACCAGCTATAAGGCGTTGATGGACAGCGTCGTAAATCGGACGACTCACCTGAAACTTCAGGGCGGCGCGCTCAAAGGAAATGTTGGATTTTTGGCAATGGTACTTGGGCGCGGCTTGCCACGACACAAGGTCGGAGAGAACAGCCCTAGTCAGATCGGTTCTCGTGCATGCCCTCCGTGACGTCGGATAACACTTGAGTCAAACTGAATGTTATTACAGGCGCGCTATGAACAGGGTAAGTACATTGCCAAAATGGCATTACAGCCCGATCCGCTCTTTGACGAGCTTGCTCCGCAGCACAGACAGTTATGAAGGCGACGCTCAGGTGACGATGTAACAGCTCTGACGAAACGAGGTACGGCCGATGGATACCTGGGCTATTCCGGACCTGCACCGAGGACTATCATCGCGCGCGGCCTATTCGGATGTCCCTCGAGCGTGATGGACACGGTCTCCAAAGACGGGACGTCGACCTGAATGCGAGATGCCAGCACGTCCAGGCACAAGTCCTTGAGGTGCTCCTGGGAAACGTTGGGCTGTTCTTCGCCGGAACTTGCGTCTTTTTGTCGCCTCTGCGGGAAGAAGCAGCTGAGTAATAAATACAAGGACGCTATCTTCAGGGGACGCAGCGCTATTAGCACTTTGTCCTAGAATGTCAGATACGAAAGTTAGAGGTAGATCCAGGAGGGGCATGGGGGGACCAGTGCTTACCAGATTCCATGCGACGCCGACGTCGCCCGACTTGATGCATATGAACAGCTCCAAGGGCTTGAGTTTCACAGCGCACGGTTGACGGAGGAGCTTCGCAAACCAAGAAGAAGCCTCGCAGGCTCAGAGCCGAAGGTCGCGTAGTCTTGAGCACCTGGTACAGCATGTCGGGATTCATGTAAGGGCCGAAGACGTGGAGCTCCTTCACGGGGCAAATGAGGCAGAGCATAAAATGGTCGAGGAGTGGTGCATGGCATGCATCGAGGGCCTTCCATGTTCCGGTCTTCAGCTGCTGGTTCCGATTCCCCGACCTGTGCTTGGTGACCGAGTCTGACTTGCTGATTGTGAGAGCGGACAGAAGGTCCGGAGACGTCTCAACCCGAAGGTTCGAAAGATTGAGGAACGCATGCGCGTAGTGGGTCGTGACGGGGAGATCGTTGTCCTGCAGGTCCAAGGTACGAACGTTGGGATCCATGTGGCAGTGTTCGCTGTTGCCCGGGTGCAGTGTTCGACACCCTGATGCTATAAGCGCTACCAGGTCGTTCTGGGCACCGTGCATGAGGACGATGGAGTTCCGTACGGTCAGTCTCCGGCCTGCGCTAAGCGGTCGGAGACAGCGAAGATGCTGGTCGAAGACGGCGGCCATAGTGAGGTCTGCGGAAACGAAGCACGAGCGCGTCTTCTGGAGAAAGAAGAATCCGTGGATGCCAACGTCATGCATCTTGACGTACTTAATGGTCTTGAGCTCAGCAAAGACCTCTGCAAGCCCGGGAGATGACCCAAAGAATTCCTCCGCGTAGTCAATGGTCAGATGCGTGATGTTCATGGTGAGAGAGAAGCGGAGCATGAACACCTTCAGCATCTCCGCGACGGAGCTGGCGAGGAGACCGTTGGAGAAGTGAAAACCCTCGAGCGCAGAGGGCGCCAGTCTGAATCTGAACAGAGTGTAAGGACGATGAAGCCCATGATCTCCGCACCCGTTTCGAATTTGAGGATGCCGGACCATGGTTCGTTGAAGTTCTGAAAGTCCAACGCAGTGATAGCTCGGCTCATCCTGCATCCCTGCAGTCAGCAGTCAGCGAGATCCACACATATGTTCGTATATGCCACTCACCGGGTTGCAGAGATGAGGTGGCCGCGGGTGCCATCTTCGTCTTCGACGTAGTTCGTCTCCCCCACGTCACAATCAGTTTCGTCTTCGACCGACGAAAGATTACTATCACAAAGAAAACGTTGAGACCATCGCTAGATTTCCATCAGCCCGAAGCCGTGATATTGAGGAAGGGTGCCTGCCGACAAAAGAGAAACGCACTTTCTCCGGAGTGGCACTATCCCTGCAGTCTCGTCGTCGCGCCGAAGGGCGCGAGGAACGCCGCCCGAGCAGCGAAGCGGTCGCCTTCGGGGTCTTCTGCGCGGAAGCCGCGGTGTCTCCGCCGCCCTCGTTACGCCGGGGCCATCAGTGGGTGCCCTCTGGAAATTCGATGAGCGCGTTTCGAACCGACCACACGCGAATCTTACTTACCAGTTGCCCGAGAGACCTCACTTGCGGTCGCAAGTCACGTCCTGCTGTACGTCGTCAACCTGCGGAATTCTCGTGAGAGCGCCAGTCCAACTAGTGACCAGTGAAGCATCCTTACTAGCGGAGAGGTAGCGCAAATAGCACACAAGTTCTTCTACGACGCAACGCGGGAGCCAATCAGTCCCATGACGCGTCGAGAAGCCCGGCTGCGGTGAGGACGCTCTCGCAGAAGGACCTTCGGGTGCTTTACGGACGCCATCAGCGCCGAATCGCGAAGTGCTCGGATAGCGTCGATAGCGAGAATCACACTCACCGGCGCGAAGGATAACGGCAATTCTGAATTGAGGAGTCCAAATGCGTGGGGCTGCGTGCATGTAAGCGCGACGATCTCCCGCGTGAAGCCCTGTCCGTATGTTTGCTATCGTAGGATGCGCGCATGATCGGCGCGCGGGCACTGTGAGAGCATAGGAGGAGCTCGACCATCGCCGTCTACGGGTCAGGAGTTGGAATAGCACGGAGATGAATTGGTAGAGCGGGTAGTATAATCGTGATCTCGTACCTTCATTCTACCGACGTCCTGCTGACCAGATGTCTGCGACCGGGAGGAAGTCTTGTTCGGCTGCGAGGAGATTCTGACGTGAATACATGCGACTCGCTCTCACGCGCGAAAGACGGCGAGCTGAAAGGCACCAGGATAAAGTCGACCCTCAGCTCCAGGAAGCATGCCCTCGCTCCTCGAGTTCCTGGGTATAAGACACCCGTTGCACATGGAGCAGTAATCCGTCGGCCAGTCAGCAACCATAGGCATTCTTCTTGAGCTGGAGCCATGATCGGCGGTCAAAAGGATGTCAGGCAAACGGCAGAGCAGCTCGTCAGCATGTATGTTGCGACGCAAATAGAGCGGACGTACCTGTGGCACCTGTGCATATTCACATGGACTAAATTCCTGTCGAGCAACTCCCCGCAATCGAGGCATTCGTGACACATGGTAATCACGCGGTCCGCCGCATACAGTACCGGCATGGTGAACACACCAAGCGATCCGTATTGCACAAAAGTAGGCTACTGCACGCTCCGCAAGGATTCTACAGTACTTAGCGACCTCGAGCATGAGTCGACAGAGAGCGAGCGGGCAAGACGCGGTACATACCAAAGGAACTCAACGCAAGACCGTCACGGTTGACCATGAGCTTACATTGACACAGGTGGTCGCCAGAGTGAAGGTCCCCTGCGGCACTTCTTCGGCATAGGAGCGAATGCGACGTCAGCTGTGAGAATGCCCATTCGTTCTCCAGAGAGCTGTGGGTGCGGATTGCACAGGCGAGCGGACAGGAGCGCAGAACACCGCCATAGTGTGGGTTCACCGGCGGCACTTCTTCGGCACGGGCTCGATGGTAGATAGCGAGTATGTTCATCAGTATTACGCTATCCACCGGGCTGTGGTCGTGTGCATCCTCAATCCTTGAACATGGAGATGGAGGACCCAGTAAAGTTGCGGCTTCAATGCTATAAGTTGATCAGCCTATCGAGACGAGGTCTGCCCAGCATGATATAGAACATACATCCGAGGCTTCTATCCCCTGTGCACACTGCTCCGAGTGCGTGAGGCGACGGCGACGGCGGCGAACTGCATCTGATAGGTGTGGCTCGAGCCTAGTACCCGGGGCAGTGAATGGAACAACGAATGTCAGCCAGTGCGTGGGTGATACCCCCATCTTCAAGAGACCCGCCCGATGTTTGCCTTGGGGAGACAACGTGGGTGAGAGATGTACTATATTCAAGACGATATAACCTGGACGGGATTCGTAAGAAAAAGCAAATGAACGAGCTCACAATTGAAAGACACTGACGACTACTGGATTTCTGCCTGTCAAGCTAGTAGCTGCAGACGATGCCGCCGACGCGATGTCCTTCTCGGATGTTGTTGGAGCAGTCGAGTCTCGTATCACGATGAAGTCCTGTTACAGTGGTGTTCGTCGTGTCCTCCTCCCTGAACCCGGTGCGCTGTGCTGTCTGCGCTCAGCGCCTGATGACTAAGCACGCCTCGAGGCTACGAGCCTCTCCTCTCTCCTCTCTCCTCTCTCCTCCTGATCCTGCTCCTGCCGTCCCAGACGCCCCGCTCTCCCCACTCCATTGTGATTAGCTGGCAGAGTTCACGAACGGGTGAAGGGGTCCACGGCAAGTCCAGACTCAAGGTAAAGATGTACGGTGGGGGACCATGTTCACGGAAGAATCCACGTCGCGGAGACTCCGAGCATGTGAGCGACAGACGAGCGACGAGAGTTTGAGTCGCACTGCAGCCGGCCGCCGCCACAGAACTCTTTTCAGGCGCGGGTGACATTCGGTAACAGAATCACGGCGAATCCGCCGGCCTCGCCCGTCGCACAGAACCCCAGTGAGCTGGCAGTGAGCTCAGTCTTCCGCCCACCCACGCCGGCCTCCTGCAGTGAATAGAAGAATGATTCTCTCCATCAACAGCCGCAAAAAATTACCTCCGAGTCAAGGCTCGCAATCTTCTTGCTTGGCAGATGGTCAGTGGTCGTCCTTTGACTTGGAGGTCAAGATGAAGTGCTGAGCGTGCTATCCTGTTGTGAATCCACACATCAGTGACATCAAGGCTGCAGGAATCAAAAACTGTTGCCCTGCAGGATTTCACCCGATGCTCCGCCGGGCCTGCGCGACGGCCACGTCGGCCACCCTATCCCACTCGACTGAGGATTTCCAACGGACATGGCGGTACCGGATCGCCGTGGCCTCAGCTCTTGAGCGAGCGACTCTGTCAGTGAATCAGAAGGATCATCAATAATCCGTTGGTGAATCTGCTGGTTACCGCGTACCTCTAACCATACTCGGCTCCAATCAGGAGAGTTCTGCGCCACTTCAGATCCAACCTGCGTTTCAGGGTGGCATTGCAGACAGGTTAGCCACCGCCCAAAGAGCTGGTCGCCTATCTGCGTCAAAATTCTCACTGGTGCGCAGTTCTATCCGCCATCTCAAGAGCCGCCGTACAGCCACGCATGAAGAGGAGACTGAGATCCCGGTGTCTACCGCAAGTCCGCGTGAATATTCATCCTTCGCTGCCCTTTATTGAAGCGCGAGACCGGCGATAGAAGCGGAGAGATGCACCGCATCTCGTCTAGCATCGACTTCGTTCCAAGCGACCATCGTGGTAAAACGTGTAAACCCACAGTATCCCGAACACCACCTGCGGCGCGGGAAAGTACCCCACTTTCCCGTGCAGCATCTAGCGGAACTGAGGGTCACCGGTCACCCCAGTCTTCCGTGCGGTCCTTTCAGTGATACGATCGTCTCTCCCTCCTCGACCCGGCAGGATCCCAAATGGAAGAGGGTACTCATGCTGTTTGTACCAAGGAGCCGGCGCTTTCCAGGACGCTCCCGAGGCTCTGACACTCGGAATACGATCTGGAAAGCACAGTTCCTTCGCTCGGCCGTACAACGACTGCGATGTCGGAACTGCGAACGCCGACACACGGATGGTCGCCACGCTGCTTTCGGAGTCTCGGAGGTTATTGCGATCGAGTACAGGCTTCTGCCTCGTGTTGCCGTGACGTGGGTATGACCAAGGCGAATGCAGGCGCACGCGTGTTCGTCGCGACTGGGTCATTGCGCCTGGAACACCAACCACAGACGCCGTCCTCTATGTAAGTGGCGTCATCACGTACCTGGTCCCGCGGCTGCAGGCTGAATTCACTTTCGACGGGCTGGGTTGAGGCGGCATCGCGCCCGCATGCGTTCGGAGAACCGGTGTCGCTCGTCCTCTTCCCGCTAATGCCGACGCCCAAATCATGATGCCGTTTCTCGCCCCATGGGCGACCTAGTCCGGGCATTCGTCGCATTTCCACATTGCAAACCTCCGGCGCTGCATTGCGCGTCTGCTGCAAAAGTTCTCGATGTTCGACGAGATCGAGGTACACGCAAACGGGTAACATACCGGCATACAATCGCATCTTCAGTGGAAACTCTTCAGCTTCATGTTGCAGTGCTTACCGGCGACAACCTCTGGCACTCACTTGCTTGTCTTCTGTCTGTCTCGCCAACCTTGACGACATGGCAAGATTTGTGAAGTTATAAGGGGCGTTTAATGATCGTCGCTGATTTGGAATGTATCCGTGGGAACCGGTGTCTTGAATGGTTACCGGGCGCGGAAATCCCGCCTATCATTTTCTGAGACGCTTGCTTTTCGACCACCACCTCCTCGACCGCCGAGACCTCCTTCCGCACCGCATGCGGGCATACATTTCATGCGCCGGCGTGTACGCGTTATCTGGTTTTTTTCTCACCGTAGCTCAAGCTGCTACGGACAGCACAGGCGTGCTGGACAACCGCTGGCAGCATTCTGCGCGCTGGTCACTTGAAACGCCGGGGATCGCCCACCGCCAGGAGACTCACCAGACGTATCCATTCTGTTATGAAAACCCATCTGTGTGTAGAATCAGAAGTATCTGAAGAGGAGGTGTGTGAACGTGCGTGATATATGTCCCGATTGACGGCTTACTACACGGCGCCCCAGCTGCTGTCATCTTGCGGACTTGTCGCAGCATTACTGTATACCTGATCGTTTGCCTCAGAAGCATCGTTAGATCTGCGCCCAGCGCCGTGTTGCCAACCTACCACAAGCGACTGAGGGCGGTAAATATCTGGTACGCCGCAGTATTAGAACGCTCGCGCGGTACATCTTGATGTATTCTTTCCTGACCGCTCCAGAAAGTCGAGCGGTCTCCGGGAGACAAATCGACCGCAGGATGTGCAATCGGAGGAGCAGTTCCCCCGGAAAACGGTCGATAAGTGGTTCGCTCTACACACGACTGTGAGTGCGGGGATACGAGCGGGAACGGAACGAGTAGTTGACATAGCTCCACCTGATCGCTCGACCGATCGCGCTCCTCCAGTGGTACCGGGGTTCCTGAACAGGCATAGCTCCTGGCCTCCTTTCCCTGGGGCTACACGATATAGCGATGCGAGCTCGTCAAGTTCCCAACTTCGCTCTTCTATCCGCCATGATGACACTCTGACAGATCCCACAGCCTTTGGTTCGCCAGGCGAGTGCGCACTGTCATCGCTTGGACTACTAGGAGTCTAATTTTGATGAACGCGTTCAATCAGAAGGGCTAGCAGTCTAGTTCAAGACATTCTACTCCGTCATAGGGGCAGAGCACGTTCGGTGCGTATCGCACTTGGCAGAGCGGCGTCCCGACGCCTTCGCATCTTATTCGCGGGGATGCCCTTCGATGCGGGCTGGCTTCTGCCGTGAAGTGCAGCCCGTACTGCGCTATGCCGGCTATGCATCTCTTCCGATGCCAACGCGGGTCGCAGTGCAGGCGTGAGTGCAGGATTCGCACACGGCGTCGCTGTGCGTGAGGTATGTGGCTACTCCATCGACACGGCGCGCCTGAAGTAGCTCGCCGCTTGCTGGACCTATCACGTCTGTGGCCCTTCTTTCCAGCTCTCCATTCAATATGTGGTACATACTCGCGCATCGCGCAGCCCATAGAACCCTCCGACATCGGGAGAATCACCAGGAGCAGCGTCTCCGAAGCAGGGAGTCGGCGGGCGGAGAGCAGGCGACGATGGTGGAGACGCGCACACGGATACTTGAATAGTAGCCGGTGAGAGTCGCATCTGTCACATGCGCATCGCCGGGCTGACACGGTCTCGCTGGCTAGTCCTCTTGCTGCCCCCCATGCCCCGTAGCGGCGTCCTCTGCATGGGACTGCCATACCCCGCCCGCGGGCCACCGCCGTATGGGTCTCAAGATGCCTGTAAGTCAATGTACGCCGCGTTCATGATGACGATGGCTGATGATTGAACAGCACTCGGGAAACTCAATCTCAGTGAACAATCGCCCCTCATTGGTTCCCATCCCGCGCGCACGGCTTCGGCGATGATGCTATGCGAAGATGCTGTGTTCGACTTCGCCAGGAGCGTGGCCTTCCGAAGCGCTTTCACTCGACCCCTTTCCGCAGGAGAACAACCCGTTCGCTGGTATCATCCGTTGAAGTCGGTCATTGCTCGCCTTCTTGTCCCTCTAGGCTGCTCCATCACTCCAAGAGGTACATGGGCTACACCGCAGTATGCGCCTCGGGCGGCTTCTGGACTGGATGACTCCCACATCGCGGGCCGTTGTGACCGCCGACGGGCAAATCATGGTGAGCCGCTGAGTGGCGAATACGGAGGTTGATACTGACCCATATACATACCATGATTCTCGACCGGTGCATCAGGCATAAATCGAAGCTTATTCGGAGTGAATCATCGACTAGTGCGAACGATAATAGTTCTGGTCAGGGTTCGGTCCGGACGAGATCCTCTCGTAATATCTCAATAAGGGCACCTCGTGGTCGTCCCTTCACCGCTCCCACCCGGCCAGCGCTGCGAATCCCTCCCCTGTTTCCTGCAAATCCAGGAAGGTAGAACGTTCTCAGCGCCAGGAGCACCACACCAGCGTTCCACAGCCCGCAAGTCGTGGCAACATCCCGTCGTTGCGCATTTGACCGATTTTCCTTAGCGAGAACAAGAGCTGGTGCCACACATCTGCAGTCCTTCTGCGGGGGATGCGCGTCGGACAAAGTTCTCACGATGTATTCGTGGGTGCTGTCCGGGGTTGGGTAGCCCGCTGTCGATTATGGGCAAACACACAGACCGCGGTAGGCTGCGGGACCTTCTCTCGGGACGCCCGTGATGGCTGATCCACACAATTGATGTTCTGCAGAAAGCGGCTCTGCGTAGTATTCCGTATATAACCTTGCTTCTCCTCGGGCGCGCCATTCAAGCTCTTCGTGCATCCCTGCCCCCGAAGTCGCTCTCCTCTGCGCCCACCTACTCCCTCGCTACTCTCTCGACATGCCCGAGTCGTCCAACCAGCAAGACCGTCCGACCCTCCCGAGCATCCAGGACATGTTCCCTGGTGCGTCGTCACCCACACGTATACATGAAGCCGCGTATCTGAGGCTTATTGTCTTGGTATCTAGATGTCCGTTTCGAGAGGCTGCGACTTCAGCCCACTGAGGCGCACCAAGCCCCCTTCGCTCCTCGCGACGCCACACGACCGCTATTAGAGGTGAGCGGTTCTCTCTAGTTGACGGCGGCGTGCTGAACAACATCCTTTGAACAGACTCACGGTGTTCATGGCGGGCAGAATCACCAGGGACCTTCTCGATCCTCCGCTCCGCGCAGTGTCCGTGTCTCTCCGGAGACTTCTCCCCGCGCATCATATCGCGCAGAGCCCTACCCCCTTGCTCGCAATCCCAGTGCAGGAAGCCTCGGCCCAGACCACCCCCAGCGCATCGCGGGGAACGCCTTCGCTAATCATCTGCCCGCTCGCCACAACGCCGCATTTCCCGTGCAGGCTCCTGTGGGGGCATACGCGGGTTCCTCGTGCGCTCACTCCTCCCACCCAGCACTGGCCGCTCTCGACCTGCCGACCTACGTCCTGTCCCCGGACGAATGCCCGCCCGACGATGACCGCAGGCATGGCTGTGGTATCTGTCACCGACGGTTCAACCGTCCCAGCAGCCTGGCGATCCACATGAATTCCCACACGGGGGCGCAGCGTAAGTCAACCGAGCTCCTCTCTGCCTGAGGCCGATCCTGATAGTTCATTGCAGCCTTCGAATGTCCGTTCCCGGGATGCACACGTCGATTCAGCGTCAACTCGAANGCAGCCTTCGAATGTCCGTTCCCGGGATGCACACGTCGATTCAGCGTCAACTCGAACATGCGCAGACACTACCGCAACCATCGCGAGGCCGCGGGCGCACCTCCCCAGATGCCCCAATACCCGCCCACATACTACCGCACCCCAGACCCGCCCCACCCCTATTATCGCACGCAAAGCTCGCCCTCGACCTCTTCCCACTCCTCCTTCTCCGACAGCGATGATCGCTGCGACGTCGCCGTGCCCGGCTCGTTCTCAAATGAGCACCGCGTGCATCAGCTCTCACCACAGGGCCGCACCCGCTCGCAATCGAACGACTTCCCGCCCGCCGGCGCGCGCGATCGCGATCGGTCTGCTTCTGGCTCGCGTCCTCGCTCGTGCACA
>WJSG01022987.1:0-12341 GCA_016618145.1 Sanghuangporus lonicericola
GAATGTCGATAGTGGGGACATGACAGGGAAGCGCAAGACCGTATAGCATCTTGACAGAACCCTCCACGTAACGCAAGGACGGCCACGTCTTGTATGGATCCGTGTGGCTAGGCGGCCTATTCGGGTCACGGAGCGGATACTCATGGGGGTCCGGTATGGCCAAGGAACGCAGGTTGGGGAACGCCCGTATGTAGTCTGCTGTGTAGAGCGAGTAAGTCGGTTCGATGAGGGTGAGTGTGTGCATGCGTGGGTAGCACAACGTGAACGTAGTGGCATTGGATTCGCCAAGCGGGTGCGACGTCGTAGGACCCAGACGGGTGACCGTCATCTCTTCTAGCGTGTTTTGAGAGCCGCGCAACAGCTGAATGACATCTGGCAAGCCGTGTGGCCCCCCGCTGCCCATATGGAGATTCACTCCGACGAGTTTCGAGCGCACGGCATGCAGCATGCCGACGGTTGTGGGCCCCGCATTCCATAGCTCGAGGTGTTGCAGGCTGGTCAACGCAGCTATGGCGCTCGAGAGGCCCGCATGCCGTTGCAAAAGCTCCTCCGGGTGGTGGATGCTCAACCTAACAAGCTTCGAGCCGGTGCGAAGCTTGATGAAGAGTTCCCTGAGACTGTCTCGGGGCACGGTCGGAGGGGGCGTCATCTCCAGGCGAAGTCCGTGAAGGAGCGGGAGACGCGAGACGTGGCTCGATAGCATGTATCCCACAAACCCTTCGAGGACATTGCTGGACGTGAGCCGTACATCCCTCAAGATGAACCACTCCCCTGTGGCCTTCAAATAGCGACAGCACTGCAGCATCCTCCCGATGGTTGCTTGATCAGCGACGCTTTGGATCACGACTAGCACGTCGAACGGCAGCCTCAACGACATCTGCAGACGAGATCGCATCAGGATCCGCACACAAGGCCGGAACAGGAAGTATGGCTCACCGCTGAACAACGAGAAGCATCCAGAGTATGGGACGTGGAAAGCCAGCAGGCCCACGCTGGCCACCTGTTAGTCGGAAGGATTCGTTGTCGTCCTCAGTATAATGCACGCGGAATTATGTGGGCACTCACAAGAATGGTCTTGGCCCAGATTTGACTGTACGCCGATGAGCACTACTTGAACAACACCGCGTCCAACGCGGCACAACAAAGGAGCGGACTAAGCCAAGTCAAAGCGGATATTGGGCGGATCATTGACTCCGGAGCCGAAACTTGACGCACGTGCAATGCTGGGAAGGAGATTGCCAAATATTGTCACCTTTCCCCACCGAACAGCTGCCACTCCTCGCGAGCAGAAAAATGTGGATTACATGCATATTGACTGCTGGAATGAAGGGACATACTGCACAAAGCACGAATGACTACAGGCTCTGCGATTTCTTCGAGTCCGCCTCGCTAGCCTTCCAAAACTGCACCAATGTCCATCTTCGTACGCGGGCGGTGTGGATGCCCCTCCAGTGTCAGAGACACCCTCTCCAAGGATGGAATGTCCGCTTGAAGTCCGGCTGTCAGCACTTCCAAGCTGAGGTCCTTGAGGTAATGCTCAGCTTCGTCCTTGGACTCCTCGTCGCGCCTTCCCGCGCTCTTCGACCTCTTTGGGAAGAAGCAGCTGATAGACACACACAACGAGCCGATCTTCAAGGGGCGTAGCGCGGAGAGTAACTGGTCCTAGAATACGCAGATTAGAGCGTAGCCTGGCGAGAACGTTGAGCAGTACTCACGAGATTTCCTGCGACATCGACATCCGCTGACTTGATGCATATGCATAGCTCCAAGCGCTTGAGGTTCACGGCGCACGGCTGACGGAGGAGCTTCGCGAACCGTCGGGTAGCGAGGTCGTCCAAGAAGAAGCCTCGCAGACTCAGAGCCGAAGGTCGCGTAGTCTTGAGCACCTGGTACAGCATGTCGGGATTCATGTAAGGGCCGAAGACGTGGAGCTCCTTCACGGGGCAGATGAGGCAGAGCATGAAGTGGTCGAGGAGTGGCGCATGGCATGCATCGAGGGCCTTCCATGTTCCGGTCTTCAGCTGCTGGTGCCGATTGCGCGACCTGTGCTTGGTGACCGAGTCTGTCTTGCTGACTGCGAGAGCGGACAGAAGGTCCGGAGATGTCTCGACCCGAAGCTTCGAGATATTGGGGAACGCATGCGCGTATTGAGTCGTGACGGGGAGATCGTTGTCCTGCAGGTCCAAGGGACGAACGTTGGGATATATGTGGCAACATTCGCTGTCTTCCGGGTGCAGTGTTCGACACCCCGATGCTGTAAGCTCCACCAGGTCGTTCTGGGCGCCGCGCATGAAGACGATGAGGTTCCGTACGGACACTCGCCGGCCTGCGCTCAGCGGTGATCGGAGGCAGCGAGGATGCTGGTCGAAGACAGTGGCCATAGTGAGGTCTGCGGAGACGAAGCACGAGCGAGTCTTCCGGAGAAAGAGATCTCCGTGGATGCCAACGTCATGGATTTTGACGTACTTGATGGTCTTGAGCGCAGCGAAGGCCTCTGCCAGCCCGGAAGATGACCCGAAGAATTCCTCCGCGTAGTCCATCGTCAGATGCGTGATGTTCATGGTGAGGGAGAAGCGGAGGATGAACGCCTGCAGCATCTCCGCGACGGAGCTCGCGAGGACACCGGTGGAGAAGTGGAACCCCTCGAGCGCAGAGAGGCGCGAGTCTGAATCTGACCAGAGCGTCAAGAGGATGAAGCCCATAATCTCCGCGCCCGTTTCGAATTTGAGGATGCCGGACCATGATTCGTCGGAGCTCTGAAAGTCCGACACAGTGATATATTGGCTCATCTTGCACCCCTGCAGCCAGCAGTCGGCGAGATACACACATGGGTTCGTATATGCCACTCACCGGGTGGCAGAGCTGAGGTGGTCGCGGGTGCCATCTTCATATTCGATGTGGCTCGTCTCCCCCACGTCACAATCAGTTTCGTCTTGAACCGACGAAAGAGTACTGTCACAAAGGAGACGTTACGACCATCGCTAGACTTCCATCAGCCCAAAGCCGTGATATCGAGGGAGGGTGCCTGCCGACAAAAGAGAAACGCACTTTCTCCAGAGTGGCGCTATCCCTGCAGTCTCGCTGTCGGCGCGAGGAACACCGCCCGAGCAGCGAAGCGGTCGCCTTCGGTGTCTTCTGCGCGGAAGCCGCGGTGTCTCCGCCGCCCTCGTTACGCCCGGGCCCATCAGTGGGTGCCCTATGTGAATTCGATGAGCGCGTTGAAGAACGACCATACGCGAATCGTGTTGACCAGTAGCCCGAGAGACCTCACTTGCGGTCGCAGGTCGCTTCCTGCTGGACATTCCTAACCTACGGGCTCCTCGTGAGAGCACCAGTTCGAATAGTGACCACTGCAGCATCCCGCCAGCGGCGAGGTGGCGCAAATAGCACACAAGTGCTTCTGCGACGCAACGCGGGAGCCAATCAGTCTCATGACGCGTCGAGAAGCCCGGCTGCGGTGAGGACGCTCTCGCAGAAGGACCTTCGGGTGCTTTACGGATGCCATCAGCGCCGAATCGCGAAGTGCTCGGATAGCGTCGATAGCGAGAATCACACTCACCGGCGCGAAGTATAACGGCAATTTTGAATTGAGGAGTCCAAATGCGTGGGGCTCCGTGCATGCAGGCGCGACGATCTTCCGCGTGAAGCTCTGTCCGTATGTTTGCTATCGTAGGATGCGCGCATGATCGGCGCGCGGGCACTGTGAGAGCATAGGAGGAGCTTGGCTTTCGCCGTCTACATACAGGTCAGGCCTTGGAATAGAAGGGTGATGAATCATAAGAGCGGGTAGTGTAGTCGGCATCTCGTACCTTCCCGCAACTTCGGAAATTATGATCACTTTGGCGTCCAGAATTCGACGTAGGTCCTGCTGACCAGTTGTCTGCGACCGGGAGGAAGTCTTGTTCGGCTGCGAGGAGATTCTGACGTGAGTGCATGCGACTCGCTCTCACGCGCGAGAGACGGCGAGCTGAAAGGCACCAGAATGAAGTCGACCGTCATCTCCGGGCAGCATGCCCAAAGAGACGAAGCGACATCTTTCAATATCACAGCCCCTTGAATTCCAGGATTTCAAAACACTCGTTTTGCATGGACCAACCATCCGTCGGCCAGTAGCAAGAGCAGCGAACGCCAACTCCTCTTGAGCTGGACCGATGATTGGCGGTCGAAAGAAAGGGCAGAGGGGCTAGTAAGCATGTATGTATGTTGCGCCGTAAATAGAGCGGTCGTACCTGTGGCACCTGTGCGCATATTCACATGGACTGCACTTCGGCCTGTCGAGTACTCCCCGCAATCTAGGCATTTGTGACACATGGTATCCGCGCGGTCCGCCGCATACAGTACCGGCATGGTGAACACACCCAGCGATTCGGTTCGCACGTGAGTAGGGCACTACGCTCCGCAAGAATCCTACAGTAGGCAGCCTCGAGCATGAGCCGACGGAGAGCGAGCGAGCGAGACGAGGTACATACCAGATGAAACTCGACGCAAGACCGTCGCGGACGGTGAGCCTACGTTGGCACAGAATATGTCGCCAGAGTGACGCTTCCCTGCGGCACTTCTTCGGGATATAGGAGCGGATGCGACGTCAGATGTGAGCATGCCCATTCGTTCTCCAGAGAGCTGTGGGTGCGGGTTGGACAGGCGAGCGAACAGGAGCGCAGGATACCGCCACTGTGTGGGTTCACCGGCGGCACTTCTTCGGCACGGGCTCGATGGTAGATAGCGAGTATGTTCATCAGAATTTCGAAATCCAGAGAGCTGTGGTCGTGTACATCCTCGATCCTTGAACGTGGAGCCGGCGGACCCAGCAAAGTTGCGATTTCAAATGCTATATCATGATCGGTCGCAACTATGCTATGGTCTGATGAACACAAGAGCCCGCATGATATAGAAAATACGTACGAGGCTTCTATACCCTGTGCGCACTGCTTCGAGCTCGCAAGGGAAGGCGGCGGCGAACTGCATCTGATAGGTGTGGCTCGAGCCTAGTACCCGGGGCAGTGAATGGAAGAACGTGGCGACAGGGGTGAGACTGACCAGATGTCAGCCAGTGCGTGGGTGTTGCCCCCATCTTCAAGAGGCCCGCCCGATGTCTGCCTTGGTGAGACAACGTGGGTGAGAGATGTACTATATTCAAGACGATATAATTTGGACGGGATGCGTAACTATTAGCAGGTGACCGAGCTCACAAATTGAGAGACACTGACCTATGTGTTACTTCGCCAGCAGACAGTCGGATTTCTGCCTGCCCTGAAGACGACGACGGCGACGCACTGTCCTTCTCGGATGCTGTGTGAGTAGCTGGCAGAGTTCACAAACGGGTGTAGGGGGTCACGACAAATCCAGGCTCAGGGAAGAGATATGTGGGGGACCATGTTCACGGAAGAATTCACGTCGCGGAGACCCAGAGCATGCGAGCGACAGCCGAGATCGCGTCCGTGACGAGAGTTTGGGTCGCACTGCAGCCGGCCGCCGCCACAGAACTCTTGTCAGGCGCGGGTGACATTCGGTAACAGAGTCACGGCCGGCCTCGCCCGTCGCACAGCCTGAGCTTGAACCCCAGTGAGCTGGCAGTGAGCTCAGTCTTCTGCCGCCCACACGCCGGCATCCATTACTCAGTATCTAGCGGCATGATTATCTCCAACAGCCGCAACAAATACCTCCGAGTCAAGGCTCGCAATCTTCTTCAACTTGGCAGATGGTCAGTGGTCGTTCTTGAACTTGGAGGTCTAGAGGAAGTGCTGAGCGCGCTGTGCTGTTGTTGACCAACACATCACTGCAGGAATCGGAAACTGCTGCGCTGCAGGATTTCGCCCGATGCTCCGCCGGGCCTGCGCGACGGCCACGTCGGCCACCCTATCCCACTCGACTGAGGGTTTTCCATCGGAAGAAAACGGGCATGGCGGTACCAAATCGCCGTGCCCTCAGCTCTTGAGCGAGCGACTCTGTCAGTGACTCAAAAGGATCATCAATAATCCGTTGGTGAGTCTGCTGGTTACCGCGTACCTCTAACCATACTCGGCTCCAATCAGGTGAGTTCTGCGCAGATTCCGATCTATCCTGCGTTTCAGGGTGGCATTGCAGACAGGTTTGGGAGCAGAATCGTACGGAACCACGGCCCCGAAGGGCGGGTCGCCTATCTGCGTCAAAACCCTCACTGGTGCGCGCAGTTCTATCCGCCTCGAGGACCATCTCAAGAGCCGCCGTACAGCCTCGCATGAAGAGGAGACTGAGATCCCGGTGTTTACCGCAAGTCCGCGTGAATATGTATCCCTCGCTGTCCTTTACAGTATTGAAGCGCGAGACCGGCGATAGAAGCGACGAGATGCACCGCATCTCGTCTCGCATTGACTTCGTTCCGAGCAACCATCGTGGTGAAACGTACACCCAGTCTCTCGAACACCGCCTGCGGCGCGGCAAAGTACCCCACTTTCCCGTGCAGCATCTAGCGGGACTGAGGGTCACCGGTCACCCCCCGGCTACCCTAGTCTTCCGTGCGGTCCTCTCAGTGATACGATCGTCTTGCCCTCCTCTACCCGGCAGGATCCGGAATGGAAGAGGGCACTCAATGCTGCTTGTGCCTAAGGGCCGACGCTTTCCAGGACGCTCCCGAGGCTCTGACACTCGGAATGCGATCTGGAAAGCACAGTTCCTTCGCTCGGCCGCACAACGACTGCGATATCGGAACTGCAAACGCCGACACACGGATAGTCGCCACGCTGCTTTAGGAGTCTCGGAGGTTATTGTGATCGAGTACAGGCTTCTGCCTCGTGTTTCCGTGTCGTGGGTATGACCAAGGCGAATGCAGGCGCACGCGTTCTCGTCGCGATTGAGTCATTGCGCCTGGACCCCAACCACAGACGCCGTCCTCTATGTAGGTGGCGTCATAACGTACCTGGTACCGCGGCTGCTAGCTGATTTTTCACTTTCGACGGCTCGGGTGGAGGCGGAACTGGGCCCGCATGCGTTCGGGAAGCCGGTGTCGCTCGTCCTCTTCCCGCTAATGCCGACGCCCAAATGATGATGCCGTTTCTCGCTCCATGGGCGAGCTAGTCCGGGCATTCGTCGCCTTGTTTCCACAATGTTTCCGCGTTGTAAACCTCCGGTGCTTCATTCCGCGTCTGCCGAAAAAGTTCTCGATGTCCGACGAGATCGAGGTACACGCAAGCGGGTAACTTACCGGCATACAATCGCATCTTCAGTGGAAACTCTTCAGCTTCATGTTGCAGTGCATATGGGCGACAACCTCTGGCACTCACTTGCTTGTCTTCTGTCTGTCTCGCTAACCTTGACGACATGGCAAGATTTGTGAAGTTATAAGGGGCGTTTAATGATCGTCGCTGATTTGGAATGTATCCGTGGGAACCGGTATCTTGAATGGCTACCGGGCGCGGAAATCCCGCCTATCATTTTCTGAGACGCTTGCTTTTCGACCACCACCTCCTCGACCGCCGAGACCTCCTTCCGAACCGCATGCGCGCATACATTTCATGTGCCGGCGTGTACGCGTTATCTGGTTTTTTTCTCACCGTAGCTCAAGCTGCTACGGACAGCACAGGCGTGCTGGACAACCGCTGGCAGCATTCTGCGCGCTGGTCACTTCAAACGCCCCGGGATCGCCCACCACCAGGAGACTCACCAGACGTATCCATTCTGTTATGAAAACCCATCTGTGTGTAGAATCAGAAGTATCTGAAGAGGAGGTGTGTGAACGTGCGTGATATGTGTCCCGATTGACGGCTTACTACACGGCGCCCCAGCTGCTGTCGTGTTGCGGACTTGTTGCAGCATTACTGTATTCCTGATCGTTTGCCTCGGAAGCATCGTTAGATCTGCGCCCAGCGCCGTGTTGCCAACCTACCACAAGCGACTGAGGGCGGTAAAATCTGGTACGCCGCAGTATCCGAACGCTCGCGCGGTACATCTTGATGTGTTCTTTCCCGACCGCTCCAGGAAGTCGAGCGGTCTCCGGGAGACAAATCGACCGCAGGATGTGCCATCGGAGGAGCAGTTCCCCCGGAAAACGGTCGATTCTAAGTGGTTCGCTCTACACACGACTGTGCGTGCGGGGATACGAGCGGGAACGGAACGAGTAGTTGACATAGCTCCACCTGATCGCTCGACCGATCGCGCTCCTCCAGTGGTACCGGGGTTCCTGAACAGACATAGCTCCTGGCCTCCTTTCCCTGGGGCTACACGATATAGCGATGCGAGCTCGTCAAGTTCCTAACTTCGCTCTTCTATCCGCCATGATGACACTCTGACAGATCCCACAGCCTTTGGGTTCGCCAGGCGAGTGCGCACTGTCATCGCTTGGACTACTAGGAGTCTAATTTTGATGAACGCGTTCAATCAGAAGGGCTAGCAGTCTAGTTCAAGACATTCTACTCCGTCATAGGGGCCGAGCACGTTCGGTGCGTATCGCACTCGACACAGCGGCGTCCCGACGCCTTCGCATCTCATTCGCGGGGATGCCCTTCGGTTGTGCCCGCTGCTGGCTAGCTTCTGCCGTGAAGTGCACCCCGTACTGCGATATGCCGGCTATGTGCTTCTTCCGATGTTAACGCGGGTCGCAGTGCAGGCGTGAGTGCAGGATTCGCACACGGCGTCGCTGTGCATGAGGTATGTGGGCTGCTCCATCGACACGGCGCGCCTGAAGTAACTCGCCGATTGCTGGACCTATCACGTCTGCGGCCCTTCTCTCCAGCTGTCCATTCAATATGTGGTACGTATTCGCGCATTGCGCAGCCCATAGAACCCTCCGACATCGGGAGAATCAACAGGAGCAGCGTCTCCCAAGCAGGGAGTCGGCGGACGACGATGGTGGAGACGCGCACACGGGCACTTGAATAGTAGCCGGTGAGAGTCGCATCTGTCACATGCGCATCGCCGGGCTGACACGGTCTTGCTGGCTAGTTACCTTTGCTGCCTCCTTGCCCGGCAGCGGCGTCCTCTGCATGGGACTGCCATACCCCGCCCGCGGGCCACCGCCGTATGGGTCTCAACAGATGCTTGTAAGTCAATGTACGCCGCGTTCATGATGACGATGGCTGATGATTGAACAGCACTCGGGAAACTCAATCTCAGTGAACAATCGCCCCCCATAGCTTCCCATCCCGCGCGCACGGCTTCGGCGATGATGCTATGCGATGATGCTGTGTTCGACTTCGCCAAGAAAGTGGCCTTCCGAAGCGCTTTCACTCGACCCCTTTCGACAGGAGAACAACCCGTCGCTGGTATCATCCGTTGAAGTCGGTCATTGCTCGCCTTCTTGTCCCTCTAGGCTGCTCCATCGCTTCATGAGGTACATGGGCTGCACCGCAGTATGCGCCTCGGGCGGCTTCTGACCCGAATGACTCCCACACTGCGGGCCGCTGCGACCGCCGACGGGCAAATCATGGTGAGCCGCTGAGTGGCGAATACGGAGGAGGTTGATACTGACCCACATACATACCATGATTCTCGACCGGTGCATCAGGCATGAATCGAAGCTTATTCGGAGTGAATCATCGACTAGTGCGAACGATAATAGTTCCGGCCAGGGTTCGGTCCGGATGCGCTCTCAAGATTCTCTCGTAATATCTCAATAAGGGCACCTCATGGTCGTCCCTTCACCGCTCACACCCGGCCAGCGCTGCGAATCCCTCCCCTGTTTCCTGCAAATCCAGGAAGGTAGAACGTTCTCAGCGCCAGGAGCACCACATCAGCGTTCCACAGCCCGCAAGTCGTGGCAACATCCCGTCGTTGCCCATTTGACCGACTTTCCTTAGCGAGAACAAGAGCTGGTGCCACACATCTGCTGTTCTTCTGCGGGGGATGCGCATCGGACGACGTTCTCACGATGTATTCGTGGGTGCTGTCCGGGGTTGGATGGGCCGCTGTCGATTATAGGCAAACACACAGACCGGGGTAGGCTGCGGGACCTTCTTTCGGGACGCTCGTGATGGCTGATCCACACAATTGATGTTCTGCAGAAAGCGGCTCTGCGTAGTATTCCGTATATAACCTCGCTTCTCCTCGGGCGCGCCATTCAAGCTCTTCGTGCATCCCTGCCCCCCGAAGTCGCTCTCCTCTGCGCCCACCTACTCCCTTGCTACTCTCTCAACATGCCCGAGTCGTCCAACCAGCTAGACCGTCCGACGCTCCCGAGCATTCAGGACATGTTCCCTGGTGCGTCGTCGCCCACACGTATACATGAACCCTCGTGTCTCAGGCTTATTGTCTTGGTATCCAGATGTCCGTTTCGAGAGGCTGCGACTTCAGCCCACTGAGGCGCACCAAGCCCCCTTCGCTCCTCGCGACGCCGCACGACCGCTATTCGAGGTGAGCAGTTCTCTCTAATCGACGGCGGCGTGCTGAACAACGTCCTATGAACAGGCCCACGGTGTTCATGGCGGGCAGAATCACCAGGGACCTTCTCGATCCTCCGCTCCGCGCAGTGTCCGTGTCTCTCCGGATACTTCTCCCCGCGCATCCTACCGCGCAGAGCCCTACCCCCTTGCTCGGAATCCCAGCGCAGGAAGCCTCGGCCCAGACCACTCCCAGCGCATCGCGGGGAACGCATTCGCCAATCATCTGCCCGCTCGCCACAACGCCGCATTGCCCGTGCAGGCTCCTGTGGGGGCATACGCGGGTTCCTCGTGCGCTCACTCCTCCCACCCAGCACTGGCCGCTCTCGACCTGCCGACCTACGTCCTGTCCCCGGACGAATGCCCGCCCGACGATGACCGCAGACATGGCTGTGGTATCTGCCACCGACGGTTCAACCGTCCCAGCAGCCTGGCGATCCACATGAATTCCCACACGGGGGCGCAGCGTAAGTCAACCGAGCTCCTCTCTGCCTGAGGCCGATCCTGATAGTTCATTCCAGCCTTCGAGTGTCCGTTCCCCGGATGCACACGTCGATTCAGCGTCAACTCGAACATGCGCAGGCATTACCGCAACCATCGCGAGGCCGCGGGCGTACCTCCCCAGATGCCCCAATACCCGCCCACATACTACCGCACCCCAGACCCGCCCCACCCCTATTATCGCACACAGAGCTCGCCCTCGACCTCTTCCCACTCCTCCTTCTCCGACAGCGATGATCGCTCAGACGTCGCCGTGTCCGGCGCGTTCCCAGACGAGCACCGCGTGCATCAGCTCTCACAACAGGGCCGCACCCGCTCGCAATCGAACGACTTCCCGCCCGCCGGCGCGCGCGATCGCGATCGGTCTGCTTCTGGCTCGCGTCCTCGCTCGTGCACAGTGCCTGGGTGCAGCTGCGACCAGGCGCCGATGGCGCTACGCCCAGCATTCCAGCAGGGATCCTCGGGCAGCCATATTTTCTCGCCGAGGCACCGNACGCCCAGCATTCCAGCAGGGATCCTCGGGCAGCCATATTTTCTCGCCGAGGCACCGCTGAGGACGCCGCCGGCGCTCCTGCTCCCACGGACGACGCCCCTTCCAGACTTCGCCCGGCCGTTCTCGGCTAGGCAAGTGTGAGCAAAAACCACACCATATCATATTCTCGCGTGGGCTGTTTCGTGGCTCTAGTCTCTTACCGGTACTTCTCCTGGTTCTTGCCTGCTAGTCGTTCTAGTTGTATCTGGTACTAAGTTATAGTCGCGCTCGTCTTCTGCCGCTTTCCAGATCGCTGCTATATGTCTTGCTGTGAGCTTTTGGATCTTCGCTCGAGTCTCGCACCACCATGCCGTCGCTCTCACCGTCGTCTATGTACCGCTACTTGTCTATTCCTGCTGTATCGCAATCGCTTTGAAATCAAATGCATTGATTGTCCTTGTTCTCTGTTTGGGATGCGATCTCGAATCTTACGAGAGGATATCTGAAGATTGCACCGGAGTTGCACGTTGTTCGTCAACCGTGCAGCGCCACAAAGACGGCCGGATGACCCCGTACAGAGGTTGACCTGTCCGTCCATCCGGACTGCGGATAGCCTGGGGGATTCGGTGGAGTTTGAGAAGCTCGATGTATCATACATGTGGGCTAGGGACTTCGACGAACAGCAGATTGACTAGCTTCGCAATACCGCACTTGCATCCATCCATCTGATGAATACGACCTCCTCGGGTCCATAACTTTGGAATCAAACTTCTGGCTACATGCCGTCGAACTCATGCCCGCGATGCGTGAAGTTGGTTGGAGGGTTGTTGACTTGTCACGGTCAACATAGGAACACCGCTCACGCGAATCAATGTAAGCCGTAGGATACCGAATATGATATTGTCTCGCTTTGTGGGGTTCACGAGCAAGACAGACAGGCTACAGCGTAGATAACCAAGGCACTGCATTCTCGCTGCTTCTTGGGTCCGTCGCACGAATCTGGAACCACAACGGGCGGG
>WJSG01022999.1:0-10949 GCA_016618145.1 Sanghuangporus lonicericola
GAGCATTGCTCCGCTCTCGCTGCACAAGTGCTCGTCGACGCCCCTGCTCGTCTCGTGAGTCTTTCCTGATCCCCCTCGACGATCAGTCGTAACACTCTCAAGCCTGAGATTGCACATATGAGGTCTGTGCCAGTGAGCTGTTGATCCTGGCACTTCTGATATACAACAAGACAGTGCTTGTTGCACTTGAAGAGCACATACTGTGGGTGGGTTGCACTGACATGGTCGAGAAAATGAAAGGAGTCAGGGATAATGTCGTGGATGTACTGATGGATGTTGTCGGTTATCTGAAGCAGGTTGCCTTTTTTATCCTGCATAACTGCAAGGCCGCACTGACGGAGGTCGCTGATGTAACTCTTGCTTGGATATCTATCCTCAACGAGGATGATCCCACCCTAGGAAATATGTGGTAAATACTATGCCCAATGTACTTAGAACGATGTAAAATTTACCTTGTCCTGCTCTGTTCCGTCTGGCAAGAGAATGATCTCACCCGTGCAATGCATCTTGTTGTCACTTGACTTTCTACCGGTAGCCTGTAGCCACATTAGAAGCTGCAAGACAACGCAGATTAGAATGAGTACATATCTTGAAGTTGATGCTGGCTGCGACAGATCGCCGCCCAGGGCCTCGTCCACTTTGGAGACAAAGTCTGATTCAAACACCTGATGCTTGGACTGGATAGGTGGGACAAAATCTTGCAACAGCTTCCTTCCAGCATGCTACGTCAGTAGATGCCATGGCTGAAGATAATGCCGCATTATTGGAGGATAAGGAATGTTCAGTCCTTCAGGACTTGATCTCCTGGTAGAGCGACTGAACGGGGTTGAGCTGGCTAGACAAAGGAATGGGACTGGTGGTAACAACACTAGGGAGTGGCGGCGGATGATCTAGTATGTGGTAAAGAATGCTATGCCTGCAAGAGCATTGTTTGCCAGCTTCATCCAGTGGATCAAAGTCCTTGCAGTTGCAGGGGGACCCATCATTGGTCCTGAAGGCCTTGCAATGTTTGAGGTTGTGGTTAGTGACCCTTAAGGTCGAGAACATGAGTGGAGTTGAGGGGGAGGGCACAAGAAAGGAGTGATGAAGTGATGGTAAAGTAACTATAAATGAGCAGCTATAGCTTAAAATGAGTGTGTGGGTTGTGACTGAAAACAAATGTAGCTGTGATGCAGGGTGATGAGGGTCAGTATCCTCATACTGCCCATTTACCCATTCTTTCCCCCTTACTCCCTAGCCCTCGGAAGAAGTCCTCTACCCTGGACTTCTAGCAGTGTTTCTAGGAATACCTCCAGTTCTTGGTCAGTAAATGGGCAGTTGCTATCAGGCACCGGAATAGGCACATGTTGAATGTGGTGCTCTTGATTGTGTACAACATCAGAGGGCAAATCTGATGATGGCAGATTGACTGAAGAGTCCGAGTCAGAGGATGATGATGAGTATTCATTGTCTGGATCAATTCTGTGTCCAGAAGCAGAAGGAACATCATCATAATGTCCAGCTCCTGTCTGGCCATGGCGCCATCACCATGGGGGACCATCAGTGCCATAGTGTTGTGCCAATTCATCTTGGTCTGCATCCTTGAAATCATCACCAGGCAGGAAACTTTGTGTGATGTCTGATAGAAAATGTATATCCTATTGAATGTTGTGTAAGCAGCTGTATGATGATTTGATATTGATTACCATAATCACAGTGGGAGTTTGATTATGTCCTTCGGATGATGGCTTGGCTTTTCAATATCAAGGTGGTGACATCACTCAAGACAAGTGAAGAAAGCCTGCCAATAGATAGCAAACTGAAGGCCCACTTCAAGCCACATACACTTGATGCGAACATTGCAAGTGGAACTAAGGCACAAGGTAAAGGGCAACTCATACCTAAGTATGTTTTGCATGGTAAGCCCTGCATCATTGCAGGGCATGCAGACAATAGCACCACATTCCTCCTCAAGCAAATTCACCCAGGAAGTCCGCTGATGGTAGTACGTTGCACGCACATACTTGATTCCAGGTACGACACGCTCAAACCTGAAGAAACCGTGAACGCACCTCTTAGCTAGTGCATCATCAGTGTCTGCACCCTTCGCAGGTCCAACAAACTCGAACACCTTTGCCATGTCCCGTACATACATGCCATGAGTCCACACCTTTGGTTTTTCCTTGGGGCCCAGCTTGTGCAGAGGAACAAATACCCTCCCTGTCAACCAGAGCTCGTCACAAGCATCTTGCGGATAAACAATAGAAGGCATTACGATTGATGAGGAACGAAAAAATCGTCCTTTATGGTCAAGATACGCCAATAGATGCCAGAATGGAAAACAATCCCCGTGGAGATAATATTTGGACTCAGCTTACAGACACTAATGTTGTGGCTTGTTATTACATCATTGCATGTAACAACAAATGCTTACTGCTTAGACGCTGACATAGGGTTAGGGCTACCCAATTGAGCACCGTCTTAATTCCCCATAAGCTCCAGTTACTTATGCAAGGATTACTCGCACTGTTACGCAAATTAAGCGCCCAAAATCCGATAAACCCGAAAGCTTGCGCAACTGAGCTGGCTGCACAGGAGGGTGCAACCAGGCCAGCAGCGCAGCCAGCTTATGTAAGTGCAAGTAAGTGCTCGATATCTCCGAAAACTCCGCAAGTGACCACCACTTATACTTCTAGTAACATAGCTCTGTAGAGATGACAAACTTAGCTACGAATAAAATCAACAGCACTTACTTACTGGCATTCTGTAGTTGGTATAGCATTTTTGTATGACATTTGAAACATAGTAACAGGACGGATTGCAGGTCAGACTTGTGGATGATGCACACTATCTCACCTATGTGGCTGTGCTAACACTACTTACTGGCAATCTTTACTGGTAGAAGGAGTATATATCACAAGTTAAAAGCCAGCAGAACACTCTACTTATACAGAAACCCATCAATCGTCATTTGCCAGTAGTGGCCCACTCCCACCCAAGTGGGTGCTGAAGGAGGAAGGATTGTGCCCATTGGAGGAGTGCACTGATAGGCTGGGGTTGAGAGCTTGAGCCGCAACAACACGTCAGTTGACATTGATACGGCTTAAAGAGATGGAAGGTCGCAACAGACAATCTTGATCCATAACGAGAAAATGTGCAAGTTGGTGTCCTTGCTACCTAAACACTGGCCAGGCCAGAAGAAGAATAAATAAAAGAGTAGCAGAAACAAACGAAGAGATGTGTGGTGATGGGACTTGTATCGCATGCTCAATAGCTCGGGTATGCATAGTGGATAATCTCGTAACTCAGCACGGGAGGAGGCAAAGGGTGGAAAAATGAGTGTGGCAAAACTCAGGACAAACAGATCGAAATTGACTTCTTGACGGGGCTTCAAATACAGTGGTATGATGGACAGTCGGAGCACGGAGCTTGGGACTGCTGTACTTCTGTTATATTTCTAGCTTCTGTGTTGCAGGTCTCATCTTGGGATCGCAAGTCTCGGGTCTCGGGTCACAGGTCACAGGTGTTGTTAAGACCGTGCGCGCCGGGACGAAGTCCGGTGGAAGTCCGGACGGAGTTATGGAGTTACGAAGTCCGGAACGAGACGCGCTGAGGGTGAAGACTTCGGCGAAGCTATGGATCAACACCTTGAGGATCCACGAAGGTCTTCAATTTAAGACAGACAAGAGAACCGGGGTTTATACCGGAGCAAGCAACGAGTAAGAAGATAAGCAAGAGATAATACCAAGCCAGAGAGAAGTCAAGCCAGAGGTAAGAAGTCAAGCAGACATCGGAGGTCGGAGGTCAGAGGTCGGAGGTCAGAAGTCCGGTCGGAAGGATCGGACATTGAGAGAGAGCGAACAGAATAGATTGAGCTCAGAGTCGTAACGGGGAGTGTAACGAGATATCAGAACTGAAGTCTAAGTGCGGCTACAGGGAGGCTTATATAGTAAAGTCCGAAAGTCCGGAGAGGAGTAGCCAAGACATAAGTAAAGGAGGTACGGAACCGGAGTCAGGCGGAAGCAAATGATCAACCAATACAATGTATAGTAAGATTGAATGAAGGGCGGATACAATCGAAGTTGATCCAATGAGCGGAGTCTGATCACGGAGGCGGATGCAAGCGGAAGCAGATGGTCCGGAGTCCGGGTCAAGTAAGAAGACGATAAGGGGTGAAGTGATCGAGGATAGTAACACATGTAAGAACGAACCGGAGGTGCGCAGTCCGAGGTAGGTCCGGACCGGAGTTGGTGCCTTGTGGGCATGGAATGTAACAGGTGTGAGCAGTAGACAGTGGTGGTAGGTGATGCCATCGATACTGCTGGGTCAAATAGTGTTGTAGGGTCCAGTCCCAGGACCGGAACTGGACTGATTTAGGACTGATATTGGTCCGGTCCTAATTCAGTCCGGTCCCGGTCCTGGTCACCTTGGGCAACATTCAGAACTGCCCTCGACCAGTCTGGACTGTTCCTGGATCGCTATTATATCAGACATTTTCCTTCCAATTTTCTGCCTTATCTCACAATTTATTTGAAGATTTTGTGGATTATTTGACCATTTCATGAGGTTATTGTGACTTATGTTGACCCAGATTACGCATTTTAATCGAGCTCATCTCATCGAGCTCATCTCATCTCATCTTATCTTAGTCAGAAGCCAATAGATTCTGCTTTGTATTTAGAGCTTGTAAAGGCATTATGACCAAGTTGGTAGAGTATTTGTGTATTTTTAGCTATTTTGGTGGGTGCCCAAGTTCAATACTGGCTGGTGCTGTAAAATTCTGGTACTGAGACCAGTTTGGACCAGTCCAAGACTGGTTCGGACTGCAGGTTGGTCCTGGTCTGGTCCGGACTGGGACTGGACCGTGATCCTAGTCTGGTTCTAGTAGGTGCTTGATTTGGTCCTGGGCTTGAAAACTTGAATTGGTCTGGCCTTGCTCCCAGCCCTGGTCCTGACCAAGCAGGGTCAAAAGACTGGACCAGAGTGGGACCCTGCATCACTAGAATCAAAGGATGGGTTGTACAAAATTTGAAGACCGGGCGACCATGTCGTCGGTAACAAGGAACTGAAGGTGGAAGCTGGGGACCACACACCGGTGCACCAAATACATGTGCTCCTGGATTGGGAGTGGATATGAGTGATTGCCAAGGCTGCAGGGAAGGCGACAGCACCACTGCTGGCACAGGACTGCTCTGAGCTGCAGTGTAGCATCGAAACAGCCTGGCACAGTTGTTCTCATTGTTCTCAGTATCCAAGTTATGCTTCTGTCCCAATGGCAATACCACTTCAAAGTGGCAGTGGCCCACCTCTGCAATAATTGGCAGCGTGTAATGCCACCTAGGCAAAAGAGAATCCTCATTGGTCTGTGTCTAGTGGCAACAGAATTAGCAGTGAATGGATTGTCAGATATATGACATTGGATCATATCTGGATTGCATCTATAATCTTCTGCTGTCACCATGTCTGTGATGAGAGTGCGTAGCAATATATGCCATCTCAGGAATGGAGGCTGAGCTGTGTGAGGAGATCAGGAAACAATGCAGCAAGACTAAAGTTGGGCCATGTCTTGATGCCCTGTACTTTGACCAACAGAGGGAGAGTCACTTAAGCCGAGCATACTACATCAAATCGAGGAAGCGGCGGGGAGAGTGTCAGGAGGATCATATGGCACCAATCGTGTGGGTGCTAGCAGAGCCCTGGAACATTGCCAGGGCAGGGGAATGGCAGGGGGAATGGAAACTATCTGATATGCATACTTTCTGCAAGACTAAATGCTGCGGCGACGAATGAATAATGTCCTGATGAGGAAGGATGCTCAGGTGAAGAAGTGGCTGCTTACCAGTGCCCAGGAGAAAGCCTTTGTGGAGTGGATGCAACATTTTGGACGTGAGGGTGAGGGACTCACATGCATGGGCATACATGTGAAGGCAGAGGAGCTCTGCCGGTGCAGGCCTTCAGACCACTGGGTTGATGATATGTATGCAGAAGTGCAGCAGGGAGCCTGGAGGAAGGAGTCGGGGTCCACTATCATCGTCCAAAGTGTCTTGATCCCATGTGTGTGAAGTGTCACTGTGTTTCAATGAGCCTACTGTGGAGAAGTACTTTCATGGGTTGCATGAGATCAAGGATAAATACAACATCAAGGTTAAGAACACTTACAATATAGACAAGAAGGGTATCCAGCTGGGTGGCGGGCAGAATGGTGACACCAGCAAGGCTTTCTTCAGTGTCAATGATATAGTGCGATACAAGATCTGCAGTGATGATCTGGAACTCATCACAATCATTGAGTGCGTCTCTGCAGATGGGACATCACTTACCATGTTTCATCTTTGCTGGAGCAATGTTTGAGCAGGATTGGTTTGCTATACCTGGGTAGTAGGTACGAGGACATCACATAAGTTGTCATGCTGCTTGTCGCAACTTTCGGTTTCTGACTGATCTGCACAGCTGTGCTGTTACAGAGAACGGGTGAACAGATGAGTTGCAGTGCCTGAACTGGCACAAGGAATCTTTCATTCTATAGGCACAATCTTGCAAGAAGGATGAGAATGAATACAAACTTCTCATTGTCAACGGACACGGTTCACATGTTACCCAGGCCATGTGGGATGAAGCTCTACTCCATAATATTGCAATATATGTCCTTCCTCCGCACATGACATACAAGCTGCAACCCCTCGATGTTGGCATCTTTGGGCCCCTCCAGAACAATTGAGTATATCGCACCACTCAGTTCCAGAATGAGCGGGGATAACCCCTCCAACAATGAAACATCATTTGTGAGTACAAAAAGTGCGCAACGTGAGCATTACTGAATGTCTCATAGAGGCAGCCTGGCACAACACAGGGCTTGAACCCCATAATCACGCCATCTTCACACCTGCTAACTATGCTTCAAGTCATGCCTCCTCTACCCAGGCTTACCTCCCCATTTACCTTCCCATTTCAAGTTCAATGACTCACCTCACCGAGGCCTCAAGCAGCTCCTCCTCCTCAGATCTCCTGGATGCCATGGAAGTTGATAGTAAAAATGGTGAAACAGATGATGAGAGCAACTATGAGATGGATAAAGCTGACTTCCAGGCTCACTGCAGCATGTTGATTTAGGAGGATGAGACTGGGGTGCTCAGGGGCTGTAGCAATGCGGAAAGGATGGTGGTTGATGCCAGTGATAGCAAGGAAGGGAGGAACTTTGAGGGCAGCACTGCGGTATTACCAGGTTCCACACTTATGTGAACCTTGCTGTTCAGACCCACCCAGATCCCTTGGCAATGGGGGCTCGGGTGATGGTTTGCTGCGCTTCACAAGGCCTACCTAGTACCTCCTGCTGCATGAAAAGGGTGTGGAGGAGCATAAGTTGTGCAAGAGCATTGATACCAACTATGTACTTGCCACCCAGGAGATCCAATGGCTCAAGCAGCTCCTCAACCACCTTTGCTGCACTGAGAGCTTCTTTACCAGACCCAAGGCCACTGCCGCATTCGAGGAGTAGGAGTGTGTTTGCAAAGACAAAGAGGCAGAAGAGAAGGATAAGCAGGCAAGGAAGGAGCAGAGGGAGAAGCATCTCTAGGGTCGGTATGCGGAGTTGATGTGGCTCGGGCCGAATGCCAGGCTCACAGGAGCGCTTAGCAAGAAAGACAAGCTCAATCTGCTTAATGTTGCCCTGGTCCTTGGTCTGTCCCTCGACAGGCTTGATGACTCTGCAAGCAGGGAGACCCTGTACAAAGAGGTCAAAGCGCACTTTGAAGGGGATCCTGGCCTCAAGGCCGATCCCCAATTTGCTCAAATCTTTGTGTGGTCCCATTGGCCACCCACACCTGCCCCCCGCAGCATGCAGCCACTTCCTTTCTTCTTGATGTCCACTGAGTGCGCCCCTGCATCCCTATCTTCCATTTACCCATCATCTTGCCCACGCACTGCAGTAGTCTTACAACCTGCTCCTCTCATCTCCTCACAACTGCAATCCCTGCCTAGACCCAGTGGCATAACTGAAGCTCCTACAAATTCATTGCTCTCAGACATAGTCTGTGTCAACACTGTATCAATGCTTATGTCTAGTAGCCGCACATATTTCAGTAGTACCTTGGTCACTTACCCACCGTTTAGTCTGCACTTAACACAGTATAGTTCTTCTGAGTAGCCAATAATCAGACAGTACTCTTTATGTCTAATGTTGTGTGCTTACCTGCATCTCTTCAGCTCAGTACATTTATTACTGGTACTTCCTGGTTGTCAAGTGAACATTAGTGCAGGCTCATGCATCCGGCGGCTGTGAGGGTGCCGAGTCGGACATTGAATGTGCCAGTATGACCCGTTGTGACCAATCTTTTGTATTACACTGCACACTGCATGTTCTCTCTCACAACCCACAGTGGGATTGTGTGGCACGGCCAACAACATGACATTTTGCCCTCAGACTTGACAGGTACGTAGTTCACATGTATTTGCATCAAGCCCTCCAAGCCGCTGGTAGTACAACAGACAGGGTGATCTCCAGAGTGTGCTAAGTTCTAACCCGAAACCCTTTGCACAGGTCTGGGGGAGATAGTAGGTGCTTAGTCCAGTCCCGGTCCTGTGAAACCGGATCGGTCTGGTCTCCATCCCGGACCTGACCAAAAAGGGTCAAAAGACAATTGAAAGTTTGCTTGTCCCAACTTTCCTTCATCTGGAGGGCTGTCACATTCTGTCCTGTTTGTCCTGTGTAAGAGTGTTTGGCCATAGCTATCTTGTTGCTGTGAAATGATATCCCCGGCTATCCGCTCAAATCAGTCCAATTCCTTGCAATCTGACAATGTTGATCCAGAGCTGTGGCCTGCCAATCGTGTATCCAGGAGGGCCCCCACGTGTGCATGATGTGACGTTCACATGCGGCGTGATCCTTGCATACAAGAACCTGTTCTATTTCATAGCCCAGGAACAGTATGGTCATCATTGGTGCACTGACTCTTGATCTTCCTTGAACTGTACAGTATAAGTATCAGGCCAGATCCGGAATTCATGACAAGGGCTCTGGGAGCCTCAGAGGAAACTGATGTATGGTCTCAAATCATCGCAGTACTGACTCGACGCAGAGGCGGCTCCCCTGTCGTCGTATTCCACCCATGTCCTTCCGGCACCTCCCAGTCACCCAAACACGCCCATGCCCAATCTGTCTTGCTCACAATTGCCCGAATCGCCTCGACAAATGTCGGCCCCGGACACAGCCCGTGAGGCTCTTCTGCAGGACATCCACGCACGGAGTCAAGAGGTACAACACCGTCGTTGAGGATGATGCGAATCTGCGGTTCTTGGGTATAGTCGCATGATAGTACTGATATAAGAGGTCAGACAGCATCGCACAACATGAATGTAGGAGACCCACATTGGAACTGCATGTTTGTTGCAAACGGCGCAAGATGAGATGCCTTGAACGCGCGGTCCTTTGGTATATGGTCTGAGGGCAGTGGTCCATCCGCGGCGAAGTTCGAGAGGTTGAGCGCAGTGAGCACTGAGTCAATATGTCAGTACGAGTACGTGCCGCAGAGCTCCCATATCTGCTATTCACTCACCGTTAAGGACAACGGTGTCGTGAGTCGCATCGACGTAGAGGCTCTGCCCTAGCGGAAATGTAGCAGGATCATCGTCAAGTGTCCCATTCGTAGACGAGTTGTGTACGGAAATCGGTGTGTGCGTCAATCGTGCAAGAAGTTCTTGGACGTATCCAATCCCCATCGCACGTGCGGTCGGAGACCCGAACGCAGAGTTGTACCAGAAATTGAGGTCGAGGCTGTGCAGGTACGACTGCGACGTCAGTGGATGCACAGTGCAAACAACACGGAACAGCTTACGAGTAGTCAAAGCCAAGCCACTCGTCCTCGGTAAACAGCTCGCAAAACTTCGAATATCCGATAGCGACGGTCTGCAACACGCCGTCAGTGACAAGGAATATCACATATCTCGAGCACCGAGCACGCACCTCGTATGCACAGAGCTGTTGCATCGAGTACACATCCTCGATCCTCAAGTCCAAGCCGCCGATCTGCGGTTGTAGCCGCTTGAGAGCGGCCTGCAGATAAATATCCCCCCACTCGCGAACGAACGGCGTGGCGCGTTCACCCTTCGTATGGTCGCGCCCATTCGGACACGTCTTAGACGGCGCGAGCGTGTTATTGAAGCCGTGAGCCTCAATGGTGATGAGCTGCTGGTATTGTCCGTCCAGCGATGGCCCGAAGAACCCAAGTGCAAAGTTAAGGGCAGAGGAGAGCATACGGTCTTGCGACTNAAGGGCAGAGGAGAGCATACGGTCTTGCGACTCAGTGCGGAAGACGGGCAGCGTGTTCGTCTCGGTGAAGTTCTTGAGCAAGAACCCATACTTCATGCGCATAGAAACCCCAAGGTCGACTGGAGGACGGATGGGTACCCCGGGGAATGCACTAGTAGTCCGAGAACAGACTACTCACATAGTTGCTGCCGACCAAACGGCGTCAAGATCTCCTCTCCGAGTTTATACGTCCTAGGCCGAGATGTAAGTTCGCACAGGGACGTGCGCCACATCACTTACCAGTCGTTCAGGAACTCCAGCTGTCCGCGAGCACGCCATCCCTCGGCGCCGTTCAAGCGAGCGGAGAAGTTGGCTGGCCCGGCGTACGAAGATGAACCCGTCGGATAACGCGCGCCATGACGGTGGAGAAGATGAAGGCCGGTAACGCGACAACCAGCAGGCGGCTCAGGACCAGCGTCGACCCCAAAGGCACCTCGATCGACGGTAAACCAGGGCGAGAGGTTTCCCCAGTGCCTGAAGATATCGAACTTTCCCTTGGTCTCGTTCTTCAGTGCCTCCGGAGAGAGCAAATGAGGCGCGCCAGTATGTATGGGGTACGAGGGTGCAGTTGCGACGAGGGCAGGCTCTGCGCCCGTCGGTGTCGGTCCAGCATAGCCAACGTCGGATGGGAAGAGGGACGGGAAGACGTTCGTAGGCGAAGCTGGGG
>WJSG01023015.1:0-14834 GCA_016618145.1 Sanghuangporus lonicericola
AGTCTGACTGCCTGGAGGACGTCTGAAACGTCTGGAATATCTGAACGGCAACTGACCAGAAGTGCCAGACATGCAGACTTTTGGCGGATTACTGATGCGGAGGGCAACACAGCTGCTTCAGCGGCTAGAAGAACAGGCTGGAGAGGTGATTCTCGGAGAATGGTTGAGCTATTTCTCGTACGTGGCCTATCCGCTGTTAGCCTGAGCGCATCTCACAATGCCCGGCCTGTGCAGGTATGACTTCATGTCGGACATAGCGTAAGCTCCTTTACATGTTACTCCCATCATATCTACGTAGTGATACTCGGCGCAGCTTCGGAGGAGGCTCTGAGCTCCTCAGAGACGGCGACAAACACCATGTGTGGGCGATCATCGCAGATGGGATGAAGTACGTAGAGGACCCCCTCATCCTTGCGGAGCGCTGATACCGCACGTCCTTAGAGCGGCGACCTTTCTCGGCAGTGTCCCATGGTTGGGTATCTGGGTGGGGTACATTCCCGGTGCCGCTGGACCGCCCAACACACTGTTCACTCGGGGAGAAGAGTTGGTCTCCAAGCGGCTCGCCCGAGGCTCCAGTTCGCGTGATTTGTTCTACTACTTGGTATGTACCGTCTTTCTGGTGCATCACGCAGTAGCCGACTGACGAACGACAGAGCAACGAAGACCTCGTTGACAAAGAACCGCCTCCTGCTCGAGAGCTGATTGACGACGCTAATCTCGCTATCGTCGCCGGCTCGGACACGACCACTATCGTCTTGACTTCTATCTTCTTCTGCCTCCTCACCAACCTGGAAGCCTACGCGACGCTCCTGAAGGAGATCGACGAATTCTATCCTCCCGGATCTACCCCCTACTCCACACAGCATCATCGTCGTATGCCGTACCTTCAAGCAGTGATGTAGGACGTCTTGCATTTTTTGTGTTGCGAGACTGCAGCTCAATAATGATATACAGAAATGAAACTCTCCGCCTGTACCCTCCTGTACCTGGCGGCGGGGAGCGTCGACTGCCGCACCAGGCCGATCCGCTGGTCATTGGGTCCGTGTAAGTGTCAGTGCCAGTGTTTGAGAGAACGTGTCTCACGCAGCCGTCTCAGGTGCATCCCTCCCGGAACGTCAATCTGGATACCTCCATGGAGTCTGGGACGGGACGAGCGCAACTTCACCTACCCGACCACATTCTGGCCGGAGCGGTGGCTCATAGCTAGTGACTTGCAAGTCCCGGCCTCAGGCCGTCAAGCCGTGAGGCCGAGCCCCGAGACAGGCCGGGACAAGACGGGCCCTCTTAAGGGCTTCGGACGGCCTGACGGCTCGGCTCGAGCATCTGTCAAGCCCGAGCCGAGCCGTCAGGCCGGGGCTTGGACGCTCTGCTAAACTGTGTACTAGGGGTACGGTTCTAACTGTCAAAGTGTGTTAAATTCAGTAGCTTATGCAGTATTCAAGGGCTCACTAACCGTATCACCCAGCTCCATCGCTTCTGCGGCTCTCAACCAGTGAGTTACTCACTCGCTGACACAAGTCTGGACTAGACGCGTGCTCTGAGGGTCTCCCTGTATGGTCGTCAAGCCGTGGTCGACTGTGATCAACATGTATGGCCTGAGTTGAGCCTCACGAAGCCCAACACGGCGGTCCACTTCGCCAATTATGAGTCGACGTCTCAGTCGTCTGAAGCCCTGGCTCAGGCCGGGACGAGCCCTCGGCTCGGCCTGAGACGTCCTCGGGGCCCGGCCTGAGGTTCGCGCAAGCCCGAGCCGTCTGAAGCCGAGCCCAAGCCCCGGGCTTCAGGCCGAGCCGGGACTTGCAAGTCACTACTCATAGCATCGGGACAGCTTGACCTGAAGGACGCACGTCTACCATCAACCGCTGCGACGTCCTCCTCGCTCGCAGGTGTCGAGCATGGCCGCGGCGTGCCTGACTTTGTTCACAACGAGGATGCATTCATACCGTTCTCCTACGGCCCCATGATCTGCGCCGGAAAAGGGCTCGCGATGCTGGAGATGCGCATGCTCGTCACCGCGCTCTTGCAGCGCTTCCACCTCCGACTCAAAGACGGGTGGGACCCTGCGGAATACGAAAAAGGATTCAAAGACTACTTCAATGCGACTCGTCCTCCTCTACCGGTTCTCCTTCAGCGTCGCTTCTGATCCCTAGTCCATCGTAGCAGTCTGCTTGTCGAATCAGTAATATCTCTCAAGTACGTGAAATCCTGCCGTCCCGCGAACCGTCGTCTAATGAGGCACTCCGCAGGGATGAAATTGTTGGCGGCGCAGCCCAACGTATGCACAGCACATGGGCGCGGGCTACATAGGTCATGGGGTGTTATGTTTTCTCACCGCGCCCTCCATAGAAGTCCTGTTCCGACGCCCATGTAATCACATCGCGCGGCCAAATTGGAAGTTTCGCTCTCTGGTAGCCGATGTTCTCGCAGATGCACGCAGGACTCGCGGCAAGCATCCCGCTCCAGACGCCACACGTCACTGGAGGCTCCCCTTACCGCTGTAGCCTCCCATTTCGCCGATACTGCCCATAAAAATTGCGGACGTACACGGTACGCCTACCAATCTACATGCCGTCTGGTAGACCCTACATACCTGATATACTGTATTTGGCGACCTCCGCGCAGTCAGGGAACTGAGGCTCATGAGCCCCGCTCTCGAATCCCCGCTCTCTGCTTCAAGCCCACTCTCTACGACGTCATAGCCCATTTCACGACGACATTCCTGTCCCTTCCATGCAGGTTTCAAGGCGCCTAGAACGTTCTCTCTCCGGGGCTACCTTCCTCGTCGCTGAGCATGTTTGAGTCCGAGACGCCTGCAAGTACACTGTTACATTGGCCCTCGTGCGTGACTTCGTTCGTTCCATTTCTATTTGGCATTTGTCAGTACAATCCTAGCAGACTTGCATGTGCATGGACTTTCTGTAGACCAGCTACTAGGTGGTCCATGCGCCCACGGACTGAGGAACGTGAGACGAGAGACCACTCGAATTCATCATCTTTCCCGACCTACTGCTGAGCGCGGGCTTTGAAAGATCCTACTGAATTGGAGCAAAGTCTAGTCAAGTACATATGGCACTCAGATCTAGCTCAAGGGCATGGAACCTGTTCGCGTCACTATCAAGAAGAGTTCGTACTATTACACGGGTATACATCATCAAGGAACGCGCAAGCCCTCCGCAGCAGCGTGAACGACGGTGCGCCGAATCAATATCAACGTTCTTCCCCATCAAACCTACACCGTCTCCTTACTCCCTCGCATTCCCGACAACGTATCCGCATCTTCAGTGCCCTGAGAGTGCAGGCTCTCCGCGCCCGGCTGAGTCAATACGACGAGAGCTCCGGACGCACGGCATCCCGCTCCCGAAAGGTGGGAAGCATGCCGGCTCGACCTCGACCTCGACTCGAGCGTGACCGATAGAGGGTTGCGGAGCTGCGACGCGCGGGTATTCACGGTGAAGTGAGTTGTGAACGCGAAGGAACTCTCCATCTGTGATTTCTTGAGCGCAACGAGGACGATGATGAACATGGGATAGATGGCCTGAGGAGCGATGAGAAAACGCCAGGGCTGTCAGAGAAGGGGACGCAAATGTGGTGCGCGTACTCACAATGAGTGGGACGAGGGCTCCGTCGACGAAGTAGCCAGCGACGAGCCAGTAGGAGATCCTGCTCGATCCGTCGCTGTAGATCGCTAGGTTCATCTCTCCGACCTGGTACGCCACAACGAACACCTATGTGGCGTCTCATGAGCACCCTGAATAGCAGAACTAACCAGTAACATACCCATATTGCTCCGTACGCGAGACCGGATTCGGTGAGAAGGATGAGAATCCTTTCGACGCTCGTCATAGTCGACCCCTCGGACAGATACTGCTTCAGGAACCTTCCGTGTACCCTAGCCACTAGCGTGAGCTCCTGTTTTCGTATTACGTTATCCAAGAGACTCACCAGGCCTTGTACCCAGTCAGACCGGTTGCCACGACGTTGGTAGTGAGCGATAAAATGGACGCCGCCGTCCCGAACCTAGTACCCGCAAAGAGCCTGCCCAGACCGCCTTCGGACGTGCTTACAAGTGCGATGTTGCATGCGCCACATGTGTCTACCACGCTGAGTGCTGCCATCGTCCGTGTAGGTATTGGGGTACAAGTTGCGGAAATCAGCAATGACCGACGTACCGAAAGTCGCGGACAGCAACACCGCGCAGAGACTCAGGACCACGTAGCGTGACAGTCCTCTCCAGATCATCGAGGCCCTCCACCATACGATCGCATCCCCGACGAAGACCTAGACACGCAGGGAATGTCTCTGAGTAATGCGCTCGCTGAACGACTACATGAGGCTCAATCTGCTCACATTGATGGTAAGCGCACCCGTCTGGATGCATGACATCCTCGAGACAAAGTTGGCCGTCCGCAGCGGGTTGAAGAGCGCCTGCGAGTCTTGCGCAAACACCGCATTTGCGGCGGCCACCTCGTCAGCCTGGACGGCAAACGCGGAGATATATCCAGCGACGCAGAAGAGCGTCGTCGAGGTGTACAGGACGAGCGTCGCGAGAAAGAGGATCAAGGGTCCGCGGGTCGTCAGGCCCTTTCCGCTGTCCACGGAAAGCCAGTCAGCGTGCAGAATCCCCGACGGCGACAAGCTTCCCGGTGAGAGAGGGAGGCTTACAGCAGGATGTAGGTCGTTGCAACGGCAAGACTGGTTGCGACACCTAGATAGGATGAGAGAACAGCGTTAGCATCCCAGGCACGAATGGGATAGACCGGAACCCGAACACGCCGCACCGAATAGGATCGACGACAGGATGGTGTTGAGCAGCTGAGGTGTCTGCGAGACTGTGTCCACGACAAGGACCCAGAACGCCTCCGAGCCAGAAAAACCTCCTGGAGACGACGTCGACGGCGAGCCGGGGAGGAGAGACATGCTGGCTACGCGACGGTTCGGTAGGAAGAGTCGCGAAAAGTGCTCGAGGTACTCCTGCCAGACACGGGAAGGGGTTATGTACTAGTACATATCACGCGGCCGAGGCGATGACATTGTGGTGGACCGGCGAACGCTTCCGTCTGCATGAACGACAGGGGACATCGCGCGCTCGATGTCGAAGCGGTGCATCGCTGTCCAAGATGACGGATGCGTTGCCCTGCTTTCGGGTTCTCCTGTCCTTATTCGAGTAGCGACTTTCGCTCCCTTACAGCTCCAACGGCGGAAGGGGCAATGACTTGTCTGTAGCCAGAGGACGGTTTGTGGCCCTCGGGCTGCTATGGGGGCCGACCACAAAGCTATCACCGCGGCACGGCCGTTTGGTCAATGGTAGAAGCTTAGCTTGGGGAGGGCTCAGCGCGAGCTGCCATGACAACGAGAACCATCCGATGGCCTTTGACAAGAGAACGATTGGGTTCCTACACCGTATGTTCCGGCCACAGCAGACAGTCAGCGCGAACCACAACACATGTCAGAATAACATACCCAAAACGGGCGGCGGTGCTGTATCTTCGAGGCCAAGCCACCGCGCCCGAACTTCTCGAAAATCTAGCACGTCACCTCTGACAGTTAGCATCGCACAGCGACCCTATAAAGTAACCGATTTCTCAGCAACTCACTTCTGGAAGAGTAGTATGTCGGAGATATGTCGCCGCTGCTACGTTATAATTGCCGTTCCTTGATGGTCGATCTTCGGATGCCAGCGTTCCCGCGACTGCGGTCTTCGCCCCGGGAATGTCGCAGTACGACCACATTTGTCGCTGACCAGTCTGGCTTCTCCGCAGGTGCGGTCCCTGTTGCACAGCCCAGTGGGGGCGCGAGGAGATTGATAAGGAGGGTGAAGAAGAAGCAGCCCGTAGCCAGATACGAGCGGGTACGAGCGTTGCAGGATCTCTTGTGAGGAAGGCGAGTGTCAGAGAATGAGGGCTAGAAGTCAATAGGCGCAAAGGGGCCGAAGGAAGCTAGCATATCTGAACGCAGGCAGAGTGTCGCCTCTCGGAGTGTCGGAAGGCATTGTGGAGGACTGCTTTGATCGACAATATCCAATAGGTTCCGCTCATGATTGTATCGAATGGTCTTATATTCGAAAGCATGCGGGGGACCGGGGAGTGTTTCTCTTCGCCATGGCCACTGCAGGTAGAACTCCATCTCCAGCTCCGCGACCCGTGCGGCTATCGCGACCCTCCGGGACCCCTCTGGAGTTCAAAGAGCCGTCTCCCGCTGCTTCCGCGTAGTCTTCGCAGTCCCGTCACAAGCATCGCTCCAAGGGGTTTCAGCTCTACGATTTTTCCAGCGTGCATTCGTCCGGCAAGATGCCGTACACCTCCGACAGGGCCATCCGCAGTCTGACGCGCTCCAGTTCCGAACTCCCGCATCCTCCGGTCCTTCTCCGTGCAGCTCTCGTCGGTCATAAAAAGAGCCTGGGCGGCGTAGAGATATACTAGTAGACTGTCTTGCAACCTAGTCGTAGTAGAGAATGTCGCCGTGCAAGGTGGAGCTCGATATTGAAGATGTCCAGCGCGAGGATCGCGTGGGCAGCCAAAGCCGGTATACACGTTTTGAGTGGGCCGTAATAGAGCGAGGTCGAACATGGAGACTCCTTGCACACTGGTTCGAAGGTTATGAAGACATAACATCTCGCGTCATACATGGCGGAATACTCACCGCCGCAAGCCGCCCGAGTGCGAAAGCTCTTGGTTGTAGTACTTGACAGAAGTCGCGCTACCGCCGCGGACGGGTAGATCAATAATCAACTAGAACTCCGGTCGACGAGGTCTATGGAGGACATACCTGTGAGATATGACCGGCGCTATGTAATAATCCAGCTCCATTGTTGGCCAAGCACACAGACCGCAAGATGCGGTGACACGCACGAGGTAGAGGAGAGGATGCCATGACGGTCACGAAGAACCAGCGCGTGGCGAGCATCGTGCTGACGTAATATGTTTTCTCTGGAACAGGTAATTCAATTGCCTTATTTGTGTTCTTCACGACAAAAGGCCGTCTGCGTCGCCGGCCGTCCAGACTTCTCAACTCCCCCGAACAATCTTGAGCAGTCGCTGCACATTTTGAAGTGAGATAGAGCCTGTATGTACCCAGGGATTCCGAGCATACAAACACCGATCTCATTCAGAGGGCTCGCTCGACGTCCCGTTCCGATTCTGCCATCGCAGAATTCGACCCCACAATCGACGACCCGCTTACGACAAGCCTTCGCCCACTTCCATCAGATCCGCCTTGAGTAGTAGGCGTGATCGGAGACGCGGCCGCGGGGATATGGGACTCGCACGGGATCTGCGTCGAAAATATGTACGGCCCGTCCGTCTGCGTCCTCTTAAGCGCGACCATCACGATGATGAACATTGGATATATAGCCTGCGTTCCGCGTGCGGGTCAGTACGGAGAAACTGACGCGTGCTGTCGAGCGACAGAACAGTGCTCACGATGACAGGGACCAAGCCTCCATTCACAAAGTATCCGAGCACGCCCCAGAAGCTCGCGCTGCCTGTGTCGTGCGAGAAGATGTTGTGATTGTTTTCGCCGCCCTGCCACACCACGACTAGTACCTGATAAAATTTCGCAAGGTGAGCGTGATGAAGAGCATTGATCAAAACGGCGACATACCCATATGGCACTGTAGACGAAGCCAGACTCCGCGATGAGCACGAGTATCTGCTCAGAGCCCGTCAAGACGAGCTTTTGACTGAGATGTCCGAGCGAGCGGATGTGTATCCTGGAGCTAGACTCAACAATGGAACATTACGTGCAAGGTCGAGTTATAAACATACCAAACTCTGTACGCCGTAAAGCACGTCGCGACGGCGTTCGTAGCGAGGGACATGCCGGCTGCGATCACCCCGAATGTCGTCCCGGAGAACAGCTGTCCGTTCCCGGGCGTGGATTCGACGATCGACAGGTTGAAGTTGCACGCGCCGCACGTGTCGACAACACTAATTGCTGCGCCCCCCGCATCAGTCGGTACAAGCTTCGAGGAAGAAAAATACGACGGACCAAACGTCGCTGCCAGCAGCAGCGAAGACACTGCGAGAATGACGCGCTTTTCCTTCACCCCAGGCCAGAGCATGTACACCCTCCACCACACGACAGCGTCTCCGACAGCGATCTGCGCATCCCATCAGCTGTGTCAGCTCCAACAAGAATCACGCATGCAGCAGACGCACGTTGACAACCAGTGTCCCCGTCTGGATGCACGTCATCCTGTCTCCGACCGCATACACCGCAATGGGGTTGAACAGCGCCTGCACGTCGCACTCGCTGATCGCGTTTGCGGCGGCCTGTGCTTGACTCGCGGTCGCGAAGACAGCGCGCAGCGCTGCCCCGGTGAATGTCGCCGTAGAGGCGTAGAGCACAAGTATCGCTGCGAGCTGCCAAGCCGCCGATCGCCGGTAGACACCCTTTGCGCTAATATGTCGGAAGATCGGTCAGGTTATATCGCGCACCCGCAGCGGGAAGTGGTTTACGGACGTGAGTGTGTACACAGACGCAACGGCGAGGCTGCTGGCGATACCTACAGACGTGTGAGTAAGATTTCACGCTCTCGGGATCGGCTGTGGAGCTTACCGAACAAGCTAGCCGTGACTACGATATTCACGAGCTGCTGGCTGTGCGCAAGGGTGTCGAAAACAACGACCCACATTGCCAAGCTTCCCGCGCATGAGGGATCTGAGTCCATAGTCAACGCGGTCCAGAAATGGTAGAGTGGCGAGAGTAGGTTCGAACAAGCTTGCTCCTTCCTGGGGCAATCCTGGAGGCGATATATAGGTCCTCTGGAGGTGCAATGACACGGGGTACTGAGACACTTCCGTGGCATGCAGGATCGTATCGCAGGCAGGAGTGCACTAAGCGTTGACCGTCGCCTGGCATGAGATGATAGATTAGAGGTAGATCTGCTCATGAAGACGCTCGGATAGTATTTGAAGGAGCACCTCTGCCAAACTGGATATGAGGGACAGTGGACATTCAGTCTGCATAAAGTAGAATCATCTTCATTAGTCGCAATATTATGAAGCAGGATCATAGTGCCGTACCTGGAGCTGTCGATGTCGTACTGGTGGAGGTCCGTGAAATTCCGAGTGCCCGAACAGCATTGAGGGCTCGAGCTCCATATCGGAAAAGCGGGTGACTTCAGAAGTTCACGACAGTTGATCATTCTACACGAGTATCAGTTGACAGTGCTTGCAACGCTGCTTGAACATCGCCTGATTGATCGACTTCGGAAGCTGTTTCAGTGTACTCATTATTCTGTGTGTGCAGTCTACCAGAGTTAGCGATGGTAAAACAAATCATGTATTTGTGCATTCCCGTACCCGAGCGAGTTGACAATGATGGAGGCCTCGAGGAGTGAAGTTGCTGGGAGAGATGTACGGGCCGCGGTCGACCAGTGCGCCAGCACATCGAGTCACCCCGTCACAAACGCGTGACGTAACGCGTCCATCACACCCTCCCCGCGCCAGCGAGTCAACAGCGAGTCTGATCGCTGAGACACTCTTTACACACCCCCTCAGAGCGCGGAGGTCAACATATATCAAGTAGAGGTTTATTGCATACTGGTACAAAGGTTATTGATCGTCGAATAACATAAATAAATGGCTCGGAAGACGAGTGGGACCACGGAAGAGATTCAAATCAACAGCAGCCAGTCCATCGAATTTCGTGCAGCTACACGGTCTCCTTGCTCCCTCGCATTCCGTGAAACGGATCTGAGTCCTCGATCCCCGAGTGCAGGCTGTCTCCTCCCAGCTGCCTGAGCGCGACCACAGTTCCGGACGCACGGCGTCCTCCTGCCGAGAGACTGGCGTTGTTCCGGCTCGGCCTAGAGTCGAGCGTGACGGAGACAGGGCTCCGGAACTGCGATGAACCCGCAAGATTGGACGTGAACGCGAAAGAGCTCTCCATCTGCGACTTCTTGAGGGCGACGAGGACGATGATGAACATCGGATAGATCGCCTAATGGAGCGGGGCGAACGACATGCTGTCAGCGAAGGCGACGAGAAGGTAAGGGATGTGCTCACAATGAGCGGGACGAGTGCTCCGTCCACGAAGTATCCGGCGATGAGCCAATAGGACACCGTGCTCGCGCCGCTGCCGTAGATCGTTTGGTTCAACTCTCCGACCTGGTACGCAACGACGATGACCTGAGGCCGGTCATGAGCAAGTGCCAAGCTCATATATATGAGCCAACCACGATCCGTACCCATATAGCTCCATACACGATTCCGGACTCCGTGAGAAGGATGAGGACCCTCTCCACGCTGGTCATGGTCGAACCTTCCGCCAAATAGTCCTTCAGGCACCTGCCATGCTCCCTAACACCCAGCGTCAGCATCTATTCTCGTCCCAGGCGAAAGACGCAACTTACCACGCCTTGTATCCAGTCAGGCACGTTGCCAAGATGTTCGTCGTAAGGGAGAGAATGGACGCGGCCGTTCCGAACATGGTACCTGCGAAGAGCCTGCCGAAACCGAGGTTGGAGTGCGTCACGAGCAGAACGTTGCATGCCCCGCATGTGTCTACGACGCTGAGAGCTGCCGCGGTCCGTACCATGGCCTTAGCAAGTACTCAGAAAAGCAACGTGAACACGCAACAACATACCGAAGGTAGCGGAGAGCAAGATGACGNTAGCAAGTACTCAGAAAAGCAACGTGAACACGCAACAACATACCGAAGGTAGCGGAGAGCAAGATGACGTAAACGCAGAGGATCACGGTTCGTGACCGTCCCATCCAGATCATCGAGGCTCTCCACCAGACGATGGCATCGCCGACGAGGACCTAGATCAAGAGCACCGCATGTCAGTGCGTGAGTCAAACATCAGAGCAACATAGTACTCACGTTGATGGTAAGCGCGGCTGTCTGGATGCACGACATCTTCGACACAAAGTTCGCCGTCGGCAGCGGGTTGAACAGCACCTGCGAGTTCTGCGCGAACGCTGCATTCGCAGCCGAAACTTCCTCCCCCTGGACAGCAAACGCGGCCACGTATCCTGCAATGCAGAAGGACGCGGTCGATGTGTACAAGATGAGCGTGGCAAGGAATAGAGTCAAGGGTGCGCGGGCATTCAGGCCCTTCCCGCTACCCACGAAGTGCCGGTCAGCCTGCAGGACACTCCGAGGAACGCGAACCCTCCGGGTAGATAGGATGCTCACACGAGGATATAGGCGGTCGCCGCAGCGAGACTAGTTGCGACTCCTGCCAGCATAAACGATAGCATCAGCAATGGACTCACGGCAAAAGAGACCGAGCCCCGAGCAGGACGCACCGAACAGGATCGACGAGAGGATGGCGTTCAGCAGCTGCGAGGAGTGCGATACGGTGTCTACCACCAGCACCACAAACGCCTCTGAGGCCCCGATTCCCGGTCCTCCGGAGGATGACGGCGAGGGTAACCCGGGGAGGAGGGACATGCTGGCTGCTCACGAAGTACGTGGGTGATGTTCACGACGGCAACTCGAGGTCAGCTTCCCCAACGCGGAGAGGGGTTATGTACGTACCACGACCCGGTTCACGATGACAGTGTGATGGAACAGCGAACACGTCCGATGGCGTGACTGACAGGGAAGAGCGCGCTCTCGCCGTCGAAGCAGTGCATCGCTGTCAAACGTGGCAGACGCGACGCCCCCATCCCGCGGGCGCACCCACGGTTGACTGGAGATTGCTGGTGTCTGCCGAGCACATCTTTCAGAGATCTGTTTGTCGTCATGCATAAGAAGCATAGTACTCACTTAGAACATCTGTAGTCTGTGATCCCCTGCAGGTCGCAATGTCATCGTGGTCATGACTTCGGCTACAATGAAAGGAGGGGAGGTATGAAGATGCCGTGTGTCAGCGCTTGCCAATGCGTTAGGACGAACTATACATATGTGAGATGATAGGGGCAAGTGATACGTACGTGAGACAAACATACCGCTCGCCCGTGCCTAGTGAGTTGAGTATGTACCAACAACGGCGTCTCTCGCAAGTCTAGCACGTCTAGCTTTGACCATCAGTATCGCGTAGGAATACTCTATGAGAACTATGCTGCATTTGCAGCAACGCACCTGTGAAACAGGAGATACGGCAGTGCGTCGGAGGGCTGCCGCCGCTACGTTATCGTCATAGTCTTCGTTCCTTGATCGTCGATCTTCGAATGATAGCGTTCGTGGGACTGCGATTGTGGCCCCGAGAACCTCGCAGTACAGCTCACAGCCGTCGTCTGCGGCCATGCAATCTATGTGGACGTTGCCGCACGCCTCTCTCGCTGTGCGGGGCCCGCTTCATGTGCATGGAAGCAGAAGACCTGAGAGGAACAGAACCAATACAGCGGTTGTACTTGCCATGCTCACGAGGCGTGTACAAATCCATGACCGACAGTCTTTGGACGACGGGCTTCGGAGCTGCAGCGCACGCCGGTCTACGTAGCTAGCATTTCTGCTGCAATGCACGGTGCAGCCCGGTTCTGCGGTATAGAAGCGTCAGTATGTTGGCCATCCAGACGCGTCAGGGGAAGTCAAAAACGAGAGCGCACCATGACAAATGCTTGGACACGTTCGACCTACATTACTACTGACCCGCGTCACAACTGCCCACCGGTATCCCTCTGGGCGCAAGAGATCTGTCTGCCACTGCTCGCGCGTCACCTTCGCGGTCCCCTCGCAGGGGTCGGCGTCGGGAACATCCGGCTTGACGAAAGTCAACACGAGCCCGCTCGCCTTGTCGACCTTGTCGAACCTCAAGGAGCACTCGACCGCCGAGACGGCGTACACCTCGCGCAATGTCGTTCGCTGCTTGACGCGCTCGAGCTCCTCGCAGATCCCCTGGTCCGCCTCGGCGCAGCTCTCGTCCGTTGTAGACAGAGGCTTGGCCGCGTACAGATAGACCGGTATGCGTTCCTCCGTCATAATCCTCTTCGTGCTGGAAGAGAGCAAGGTAGAACAATCGATTTCTCCTTGACCACACTGGAAAGTTGGTTAACGTCGACATGACATCCTGAGTAGTAAACACACAGGCATACTCACTCATCGTGGGGTAAACATATGCGCAGCGAAGAAGAAAATTTGAAGTGATCTGCTGATCTGAAGGGAATAGACAGTCTAAGTGAGATATATCCCCCATTCAGATAACGTACAGTTTGGATCGTGTAAATTCAAGAGTTCAACAAGACAGAGCATGCCGCGAAATGTCGCGTCAATATTAATGTCGGTCTACAGCGGCGGATGCTGTCGCATGTGAAGATCAGTCAACCACCCGGGCCAACCAGGTCTAGGGAAGAGACATACTTGTGCATTTGACCAGCGTCTTGGCGACTTGCTTCACAAGACCCAAGCTACAGATCTCGTGCGAAGAGGCTGCAGAGGTGGGGGACGCGGACAACGAGGCTTGACGCCTGAGCGCCAACTGAGCGCCCACCTCTCACTGCGCTGACGTAAGACAAGCCCGCGCGCTGTCGAATCCAAGTCGAATACGGCTTCAAGTTGATGCGTTGAGGAAGCCTACATCGAGAAGCGACGGCCGAGCTCGAATGCTATACACAGTCGCGGTGGGTAGCCACTAGTACTAGTGTGAGTACCTGTAGCCGACTTTGCTACTGCGTCGACGTCGTAACGGAGTTGCGAGCACATCAAGAGCAGGCGAGACCGTGGATGGCGGGACACGTACCTGTGCATAGCGGGCGGGGACGGCACAGCGGAGCGTCGGGAAGTCGGCGGCGGCGGCGGCGGCGGCGGATAGACGAACGACTCCTCGCAACTCCCCGCCTTCCGCCGGGATGTCGGTTCTCATACTGGCAGGTGTACGGCACAGACGCAGGCACATCCGGACTCGCGTTCGCGCCCCAGTCCAGTCTGCATCCGAGAGCGTGAGATGTACGCATCTTAAACTCCCGGACGCAGTGGCACTGTAACACGAAGTGACGAACTCCACTGAGCGTAAATTACTCACCTGACGTTAATCTGCCTCCGTCGCAAGCGCATGCCTCAGGCTCGGCCTCACCTACGTACCGCGAGGAGTCCAGTACTGAATGAGAACGGATACTGTCATCTACGAGCTGCTTGGTGAGTGGAGGGAGCTTGTCAAGGAGTTCTTCGTGAACTCTGATCGAGTACAGGTCGGACGGCGGCATGTCAGAGCTCGTACAGAGATGGAGGCAGAAGACGCGGCAGGTACAAGGTAATAGAAGAGGTCTCGCATCGACGATCTGCATCGAAGGCGAGCAATAGCGACCATTCGCGCGTGCGTCGTGAGAGTGCTTAGCGGTCCTGCAGCTCCAGAAAGCATGAGCCGCGGTCAAATGAGAAATATCATAGATCGTACGCAATGTCGCACATAAGTTCAATTCTGCGACACCGCAACGAGGATGTCAGCTTCGAATTTCTACGAAGCTGATTGGTAAGTACTCACGAGAAGGGGCAATCATGGAACGGCTTCCGCCGGCGCTCGCTGGACTGACTGGAGCGTTCGAGAGTGGCCCATGAAAGGTGGGCTCGCGGAGGCTCCAGGGACTTACCTGAGCCCTTGGGAACCGCAGATGCTCCGAGGGGTGGTCCGATAACTTCGGGTCGCGGATAGGTTCGGGACTGAACAGTCCTCCAATTGCACGAGACGTCGTATACGGGGAGAGAAGACAACGCACCGATGCGAGTACCGGCGCAGAGCCCAGAAGAGCTTCGACTCTGTCTTGCACGAGAATGGTCCAGAGTAGCGCGAGAGTGGGTGAAGCGACTTTGCGCAGTCCAGGGAGGACGAGCGGTGGTTGATCTTGAAGAATCCTCGTGCCGCCGCCTCCCGCAGTCTTCGTGGGTATCTTCTGATGTGATATTACACGCACGAGCCCTGCACCTGTGCATTCAAAAGATATAGACTC